>JAMKPZ010000878.1:0-38416 GCA_024699675.1 Amphibolis antarctica | reverse complement strand
CAACTTCGATTATCACTTCATCTGACAGGCAAAGCAAAATGGTAGAATGTGCTTTCTCCTCCTGTTGAGTATATTCTGTGGAATTCTTATCAAGATCTGACTCCTTATTCAATGGAGCCCAAATGCCTTGCTGTTTCAGTAACACTCTCATCTTGATTTGCCATAGACTAAAGCCATTTTTCCCACTGAATTTATCAATCTTCATTCCAGGAGTAGACATGATTTCAAGTGGGATATTCCACAAGCACACACGAATACAAATGAAGCAAGTATTCAACAAAAAACTTCCACCAAAAATTCAAATGGATTCAAGCCACAAGTGAGCCCAAAAAATCCAATCCGGCGCCCAAAAAAGGAAAGTTGCCGATTTTCAACAAAAAAACGCCAAGGACAATATCTCTTTCTACGTTCCATGAAAAATCCCCAAATTTCTTCCACAAATACAGCACAATATGAGGAAGGATCAGAGGGGCTTATAGACGTATTCTAGCAAGTGGAATACCAAGCGCACGAGTTGGCATCCTCGGATGTCGCGCTGGTGCGGCGGCGGCGGCAGATTTGCGCCTCCCTGTGCCAACTCCTCTCACGGGCGAGTACACGGCCAAAACTCATTGAACAAGCTCTGATACCACTTGTTACTTCCAGAGGTATCCAAGCACAGCGGATTCGAATGAGATTAGCACGTGTAGGAGGGAGAAAACACGAAGGAAAGTCAAAATCACGGCTGGTGGTGGCTTGGACGCGCGGCTAGGGTTCCAGGCACGCCCGAACGCCTAAATCACAAATGCAAACGATATTTACGTGGTTCCCCAACTTGGGT
Organism: Amphibolis antarctica; assembly: GCA_024699675.1. Taxonomy (NCBI): domain Eukaryota; kingdom Viridiplantae; phylum Streptophyta; class Magnoliopsida; order Alismatales; family Cymodoceaceae; genus Amphibolis; species Amphibolis antarctica. The sequence continues at coordinate 37,596 of JAMKPZ010000878.1, read as the reverse complement.
ATGTCCACTGGTGTCTCTCCTTGGGTTCTTCACTATCTTCAAATGGTGGATTACAATAGAAAGGGAAAGGGAAGAGTGGGATGGCCGATGCACCAAGGGTTGGCTCAGCCTCCTCACACAAAGCTTCTCTTGTTACAAAAATGATCTCTCACAAAAACCCTAATTCCCTTTTGGGCATTTGGATGGCCTTATATAATGGCTAATCATCCATGACAAAAATGCCCTTACAAACATAATAAGATTCAAGACATATTCAACACTACCTTATCTAGAAGTAGTCCATAAAGTTTCTAAAAAATTCAGAGACATATTTTTATCATATCAAGAGAGAGAAGAATACGTATGTAGATGCCTTAGCTATTATAGCTTCTTGGCTTCATATGGATTCTAGAGGTAGTATGGGTTTACGAGTGAATACTCAAGACAAACCTGCTCATTGTACAAGTATTGAAGTTGACATAATCAAAGAAGACAATAAGCCTTGGTATGTGGATATACAAAGTTATTTGGAAATAGGATGATTTCCAGATCAAATTGAACCGAAGGATAGGAAGACTTTGATGAGGTTGGCAACAAAATATGTTCTAGGAGTAGGAGTATTGTACAAAAGATTATAAAATCAGATGTTTCTCAGATGTGTCAATCGATCAGAGGTAGAACAAATTATGCAGTAGGTCCACACAAGAATTTGTGGACTACATATGAATGGAATACTCTTGGCCAAGAAAATTATGCTACAAGGCTATTTCTGGTTGACAATGGAGATGAATTGTTGCTAGTTTGCAAAACATTGTCATAGCTGTTAGATATACGCAAACATTCTACATGCACCACCTATGGAGCTATTCGCTATGTCCACTCCTTAGTCCTTTTCTACATGGGGTATTGATGTGGTAGGGGAAATTCACCTAGTTGCTTCTAATGGTCATTGTTTTATTTTGGTGATCATTGATTATTTCACTAAGTGGGTAGAAGTAGCTACTTTCAGAAATACAATTGCACATGTAACTCCAAGATTTATCTAAAACAACATCGTCACTCGATATGGGGTTCCACATGAAATTATTTCAAATAATGGAAATAATTTTGTGTCTAAAACTCTGGGTGAATATTTGAGCAATCTGAAAGTTAAGCATCATTGATCTTCCCCTTACAAGCCCCCAAATGAATGGTGTAGTTGAGGCAACTAACAAGGCATTAGTCAGGATACTAAAGAAGACTATCCGAGCTTCTAAAGACTAGCATGACAAATGGCTTGAGGCCTTATGGGCTTATAGAACCACACCAAGATCATCAATAGGGGTGACCCCATACTCCTTGGTGTATGGTATGGAGGCAATGTTACCTATCGAGTTGGAGATTGCACCTCTCTGAGTATACAAGGCGATAGAGATTTCAGAAGAAGATTGGCTAATAAAGCATCGATAGTAGCTAGACTTAATAGATGAAAAGAGGTTGAATGCCTTACATCATGCTCGATGTTATCAAAAGAGAATGGCCAAGGCTTTCAATAGAAAAGTGAAGCCCATAAATCTCCGCTCCAGAGAATTAGTACTCAAGGTTGTCAATTTGCTAAAGAGAGGCAAATTTAAATCAAACTGGCAAGGGCCCTATATTATTAAGAAAGTGCTTAGCAGAGGAGCCACTATACTTATAGATAGGGAGGGTATAGAACTACCGCACTCGGTCAATATTTGCTATTTAAAAATGTATTATCCTTAAATTCAATACATATTTTGCCTCATGTGGTCAGTCTTTTGTTTTTTGGTTTTTCCTTCTTTCGTTGAATCATTTGCTAGATTTCTTGTTTTCTTTCTTCAGTTTGTTGTGTTTCCTTTGCCTTTGATTCATTTTTGTGGTCAGTGGTCCCATACCTTGCATTCTATTGATTCCAATGCTACTGAACAAGAAAGCATTCTAGGTAGAGAGATTCTTGAGTGTTGAGTGTTTTACCACTAGGGCCAAGATAATCAATCTCAAACAGCCTTCAGAAGAATGGTTGAGATGATGAATTGACGTTTTTACAATACTATCTTAGTTGAGAGTTCCTTAACCTTTTTTATTTTGAGTAAAGAGAGCTTCCATGATCTCAACAAGTGAACCCACAGTGGCCGAAATAGGAAAGGACATGACCCTTTGTCCAAGGTGCGTGGAGTCCCCCATTTTTATTGTCATTGGTGGTGTCCCAAAGAGTCACACTATAGATAGTGAGGCCTTTTTCCATACTCCAGAGATTTCGGATGAACTAGAGGAAGACAAAGATCTTCCTTTCCCATGCTCCGGAAATTTTGAGAGTTGAGTGAGAATGGAGATTTTCTCTCTATGGAATAAGAGGGTTGGAAAAGTCTATTGAGCTATAGGATCAAGGAGGGGGGAAATTGAAATATTATTTTTTAGAAAAAAGGAGAAAGGAAGAAAAAAGAAGAAGGAAAAGTCAGAAAAGGGGATAAAACCAAAAAGGGGAATGAGAAAATGAAATTTTTTTTTGGAACAGCCATGAATATTCATATAAAAGAATTCTTGTTGAAAGGGTAGAGAAGAATAAGGGGGTAGATGCTCAATAGTACCTCCAAAGTCATCTGAAAAAAAAATAGAGAGATCGTTCATCTTCTTATTTGACAGAGTAAAAAATAGAGAGTAAAGAAAATGGACATTTCATCTTTTATGATTGAAGTGGGGTTTTAGATGAAACAATCTAGACTAGAGGCATGAATTGTGAGGAAGTGCTTTTTTTCTTGACTCATAAATTGGGATAGTATCAGGAGAATGTTGATTCACAATTCCTATTTGGAAGAAGGTTGTCCACTTAAACTGTGCCGAAGTGGTGAGTATAGCCATCTTAAATATGCTCTTCTAATCAGCAGCATGTGAATCAAGTTGAATTCAGGATGTTTTTCAAATTATTGGTCAGTATTACAATATTTATCAATATTTTGAAGAGTTTGTTTTCCTCTCTAGTTAGCCTTCTCGTTGGTAGCCTATTTTGTCCATTTTGGTTATCTTGTTGAAAGTTAGTACATTTTTCCTTTCTTTGCTTCTTTTTCTTTTTCTTCCAAAGGCAAAGTGTGTACTATTTTGTTTCAAAAAAATATTAATCATGGTTTGTAGAATACCCTACCATTTGTGGTAAAGTGATCAAAGTTGTAAATCACATTGTAACATAATAGAATGCCATGTATATATTCAAGATGTGAATTTGCACTATATGTATTCAAACCACTTGTAATCATTTTTTAGCATAATCAAGAGAAATATTGATTTCTACCTTCAGATTGCATGAGGAATGTTTGAAATTTAGACAATAGTGACGAAGTGAGTAGAATTCCAGGGGCATTCCCTAAATCCGGATAATTATCCCTCTTCCTTGTCAACTTTCCCATGTCGATCGTGTTGCCCAATAGATTTAGCTAAGTTTAAACCTATAGATTTAAGGTAGGGATCATACATGTCAATCGTGTTGTGCCAGCAGCATGATACAAATTTTGTGCTGACACGACACTATTTGTGCCTATCAATGGTACGATATTGACTGACATGATTTTTTAATTAATTTATATGTATTTAATATTTAAATAATTAAATTTAAAAAATATATTTATTTAATTAACAAATAACAACATTCAACAATCAACATTCAACATTCAAGTATTCAACCATCAATATTTAAATTTAATTCAACAATTAACATGACAACATTCAACCTTCAACAACTTAATATATAAGGCAACAATGCATATAATTAAATTAATTTTTTTATTTGTTAATGAATTACATATTTTATATTTACATTATTACAAATTTACAATAACATTTAAAAGATTTTTACAACAACATTAAATTACATTTTTGAAAAATTACAAATTGAAAAATTACAATGTTTTAATTATGAAATGTTTAAGTTTGAGAGTTGCTTAGTAAATTCTTCAACTTGATATTGTTCACGGAGTCGAGCAAGCTCCTAGTTTTTTACACACATTAATGCTTCTATTATATCTTCTTTAAGCCTACTTCTTCGGTCATCAAGCATGTTACCACTCATACTGAAAATTTGTTCACAAGCTACTGAAGACATTGGAATTGTTAATAAATCCTTTGCCATTATTGATAATATTGGAAAAATCATTGATTGTTGCCTTCACTAATCTAAAACATAAAATGTATTTAAGTTAGAATGTTGAGTAAATAATAATGATTGGTAATTGGTTGAATTAAAAGTAATTAATTCTTGTCTAGATACTATAGGATTATAATTGTATGATGATGATGATGTTGGAATATCTTCATCAAATCTTGAATCTTGTAAAAATGCCCAAGAATCTGAAGATGGTCCAACATTTTATTCTTGTATTGTGGACATTGGTGGAGGAGAATGTTCTATTCTTAATCCATATCTTTGTGTGTATAAATCAAACATTTGATTTAATTGTTCTTCTATTGTATTAACATTTAATCCTAAATCTACACCTAAATCCATTTGTATTCCCCTAATTAATTTAATAGCATATCTTATTTTACACCTAGGATCTAAGCATGCACTCAAAATATATAATGTAGGGATTTCATTCTAATATTTTAAAATTTTTTGTTTCACCCTTTACTATTGGTTGGAAAAATGGATATGCCTCATATTTATTAAAAACTCGTGAAATATCATATAAATGATGCAATGCATAGACAGATGTAGAATAATAAATTCCTAATAATCTAACAGTTGCATCATAAAAAGGTTTTTAAAATTTAACAAAACATTTTACAATTTTAAAATGATCATCACTTAATTGTTTTTGATAATCATCACAATGATGACAATTATACAAAGACATTATTGGAATTTCATATGGTAATACACTTTCTAACATTAAATATAATGAATTCCACCTATGTTGAACATCTAAAGAGAATTTTTTGTATGTTTTTACTCAAGAACAAACCTTGAGGAATGTAAGTTTCAAGTGTTGCTATTAGAATTAATGGGAAGACCCTATTATAGTGAGAGGAGAATTTCTAGAGCTAATTCCAAGTAACCTACTGCCCTTAGATGAGATGGATTTCAAATTAACTTGTGCATTGGGTTGAGTCTTCCTATTTCATTTGAATTAATACTTTGTTAACCTAGTTTTCTAAAGTGAATTATTTTCCTCTCTCATTACCCTATTTGAGTGGAGAGAAAGACCTATGTTGAGTGCCACCATAAAAATGATCATGATATGAAAAATTTTCCATTTTGGTGAGCATTATCTTAAGGTATCTCCCAACTTTTTTGAGTTAGAAGTTATGTAAAGGAAGGTAGCAAGGGTATGAGCTTTAATGCGCCATGAAGTTCATTTGGGAATTAGGCTATGGAGATATAAGGTGGTGAAATTAATCGATTGAGGGTCATTTGTTAGTTCAAAGTGTGCAATGCTAGTTATGTCATTTACTTCATGTTGTACGATTAAAAAAAAAAAAAGAAAAAAAAAGAAAAAGAATCAGAAAATTTAAGGGATCATTGTCAATATGGGTAGAAAAGGGAAATATTCGAAGTCATTTGGGATGTGAGAATGAAGTAGAATGATATCATATCAACAAGTTAACATTCTGAGTGATGGTGTATTATTGTCTTATCCCTTGTCTATCGGCCAAAGCATTTTCCAATATCTTAGAAAGGAAGGGAGCATCTTAAATTACCCTTTTTTGTTGGTGAGATGTGTGTCTGCTTTGATGATTTAATTTCTAATTGAGAGTGGTGAAGATGTGAATTCCTCTTGCTTGCACAAAACAGATGGTTCTCATGAATAGGTGACTTCTTGTTCACATTTTAAAATGAGTCTATTCGATTTAAGGGTAAGGAGAGGAAGTGTTGTAAGGTTGAGCCACCTCATTCCCCTAAATTTTTTATAGCAACAAGTGACTCAAATGATCCTTTGGTTGACTCTATTTTCCTTTCTCTCTCTCTCTCTTTGTTTCTTTTGACTTTGTGGGTGTATCCACTAAAAACCCTCTAGAGATACAACTCCACCACTAGGGTAACCTAGGGGTTTAAGGGCTTGCTGCACCTGCTAAGTGTAGTCGTGTTCCCTACAAAAGTGGCCTAGCATAGTTTTAGTTAATTTTATTTAATAGTGTTTATTACTTTCATAGTTTTTATAGTTTTATTCTAGTATTTTGCTAAGGGACTAGCAAAACTTAAGTATGGGAGATTTATTCAGACTCAAAAGTGTGCATTTTATTGATATTAATTCATGTGTTTTAATGAGTTTTAGTTGCATTTTGTATTGAATTATGATGATTACAAGGTTAACTATACTTTTGAGCATTATGCACGTTTATTCACTTTAATGATGCATGAATTAAGTTTTGAGTCGTTAATTATGTTTGTGTTGATTACCTATTGAGAAAGGAATGAATGATTGATAGTTGACTCTTTAGGTTGCTAATAAAGTGATTAATCCATAGAAAAAATCATGATTTATGTCTAAGTGTAGAGTTCGAGGGTAAAGCCGTTTACCCATGAACTTGCATGAGGGTAAACTGGATTACCCTCGAGCCTGTACCCTGCTTGTTCTGTGCGATGAATTTCATTGATGTAATAGCAATTGCAATTATAGTAAGATCTAAATATTATGAATTATTTTTCCTGTAATATGATGTGTTTCATGAAAGGTATTTCTTAAGTATTTGCAGGGAAATTTGATGAGTAATTGTAGGGAAGTTTGTATAAGAGCAGAATTGAAAATTAATTTAGCTGGAGCTCAACCATGGTGAACGTGGACAGACAGGCTAAAGAAGTGGGCTTGCATGGAATGATCTCATACGTCCGGACGTACACCATGTCCTTGTTAACTGCTAGCTCATGAACTGCCACTCTTCCCATCTATAAAATAGTCCCGTAGCCATGAAACTAACCCCGCCCTCCTCTTCATCTGGGGCACCATTCACAGGGCATCCTCTATCTTCTCCATCTTCCACCTTCCACCCACTCACTTCTACCGAGAGGAGATTGATGACCTCCTCTTCTCCAACTACTCACATAATGTGTTTGCTATTCTTTTCTCAACCTGAGCGTATCCTTGAAGGAGAGACTCTCAATGCCGATTGCTTCCTCCTCTGTTCCTTGGTGTAATTGCAGAATGATACCCAAAATCTCATTTCAAGGTTGAAAGGAAGGCCTGCCAAATTGATGACCTGGTGGACTGGAAGTAAAGACAAAGAGAAGTTCTCAGCCTGAGCAAGTTTCAAAGGGAGAAATTACAGTGAAGCATTAGGTGTTCCTTTCCTTCTTTTTTTCTTTTTTTTTACTTTGCCTTTATATTTACACTTGAATTTACAAAGACCCATTTTATCAACTTGGTTATGATATTTAGATAATGTTTTTAGGTTTACTGTAATGTTGAACGTTGCATGTTATTTTTACAAGTTATTCATTCTGTGTTGTGTCTCATGCTTTATGTTGTTTGTTAAGTTTTAAAATATTTTAGAAAAGATCAAAAATATAAGTATTCAACTCTTAGAAGTTTCAGCTAATTCGAATCGTACTGTTTAAACATTTGAAACTCACAATTATAGGACAACCCTCAAGTAAGTTCGAGGGTGAGGATGTCTAGCCATGAGCTACCTCGAGGGTTAAGTACTCGCTTTGTGCAAAATGACAAAATTTTATGCAAACTGGAGTAGTGTATAATGTTAAACTTTAAGAAGAATTAGTTGTTTGGAAGTAAAACTCACTAGATAGAGTCTTTTAGTGCAAAATTCAAATCATTTACTAAAGTGCTAAGTTTAAAATTGAAAAATTCTAAGTGGTGAAGAAATTAAAGTTAATGAAAAATAGAAAATTGTATTTAGCAAAGAAAAATGGAAGTAAAAGTATACCTATTCCAATCAAAATACCTAAGTATTCAAACATATGTTTAAAGACTAATATAAACAAAGACGAATGTTATTACTACTAAATTACTTTAAAATTTATAGAAGCTTTACAAAATATACTTCACAGAACAATCATTTTCTATTAAAACACATGAACAACATTAAAACTATAAATACTAACTTGCATAAAAGCAAAAGCAATATGGCACAAAAGATTCCCTGGCACGACACCAAAAACTTGTACGGGATTTTCATTATTATTAATTAATTAATAAATACATATAATTAAATATTAAAGCATAACATAGAAATCCCAAAATTCTACAATTATAACCGCAAGCACGTGGTGCCTATTGTATTAAGCATGTACGAGTACGGGTCGATCCCACAGGGAACTTGGCATAAAGAATTAATGGAAAGATGCAAGCAAGCATATAATAAAAGGAAATACGATACAAGAGGTATAAATCAAAGCCAAAAATCTAAAAATATAATAATTAAATTATTTACAAGCACTAATGTATGGGAATAGGGTATAGATAATTTTAAAGTATTATTTACAATTTTTGCAATATATTAATAATATTTAAAACCAGATCCTAAAGCATATACATTACTCTAGCAATTTTGAGCTTTTAATGCTAACTCCTCAAAAGATTCTGAGTTTTAATGCTAAAACTCTTAATCATTGTTCACAGCATGCCCAAATAGAAATCACATGTCGACTTAAGAAATCACGTACACACGCTAATACTTTGATTCATTGTTCATCAGTTTCCCAACTTTTTTCAGATTTTTAACATTGAAACATTGATTTCTCATCATGTGTAAACTTAACTTTCTCACCTGACATTACTTATTGATTTTTGACAGTTTTACCCTTATTTAACACTTCAAAATCAATCAAACCCCTTCGACTCTCAAGCTTATGTGTTCTAAAAGGTTAATACACTTAATCCATTAACTTAAACATTTAACGTGAATCAAAAATACAAGTGTTAAATAATTAAACAATAATCACCATAACTATCCAAAATAATTTCAATAATCATTAAACACTAAAAATACTTATCATCAAATCTATTACTCAACACGTGTTGCTTAACGAAGATTCAGTGAACGAATGCGTAAGACACAACTACAATGGACAGAGAATTCTGTTATACCAATTTGCTATTTTTTTATAATGATTTTTCTCTATCCAGAACATATATAAGTACACTATATACTATACATCAATGAATGCATATACATAAAAAAATATAGATACGTATTTTTATAAACAGAATCAACATTTTATAAACAAACATATTTATTCTAGCCACTGTTCATCTTCTTCTTGAGCTTCATTTGACCTTGTACGTGTATCCAAAGATATCAAACACTTATAAAACAAGTAATCTAGCTCAATCATAAGAAGTGAACCAAAAAATAAACATACAATGAGTAAAGTTAATAAAAATTTCGAATGTTAGAAAGAATCAAACAAAACTGTAGTCAAAGAGTGAGATATACAAAAAATAGAGTTAGTGTTAGTAAAAACAAAGTTAGTTGTTGGTGGAAACAAAGTTAGTTGTCGGTGGAAACAAAGTTAGTTGTCAGTGAGTTAGTGAAAATCTTTTAGAGAAGCTTGTTAGAAGTAAGACGTAAGCAGAAAGTCTAAATGGCGAAAACACTTTAAAAAAAAACTTTGAAAGAAAACTGTATACAAAACTATAATGACGAAAATAAATAAATACAAAAGTACCCAATTATGAAGAACACTTCAAGAATAGTAAAATAAAGACAATCTGTACAAAACTTCAAAACAAACACGAATTTATACAAATGTACAATTTTTATACAAATACATCCAAGGTTTAGAAGATTAAGATAGTTGTATTTTAGTACAAAATGGTCACTTTCTAATGCATTAACCTCCATTATACCTTAAGCCCATCTTGTACTACAAAGTTTTAGTCCACTGTTAGAATGCACGCTAACCCCCAACTACTCTTTAGGCTGTCACCCCTTCGTTTCAACTGAATGTAGGTGCTCCATACAATGGAACTCTCCAGTCACCAAATGGAAAGATGTTCTCCGCCAATCCTTCCTGCTCAGCCAACAACTGACGTCTCCCTCAGTGCAAGCCTTCCCCTCGATGAAGGGGGTGGCAATGGAGCAGGAGCCTTTCAGTACAAGTTGCCCTCAGATTGCCCTTTTCCAATCCTCCACCCGAGAAGGGAGCTGAGTGCAGAAGCTCTTGCTTAGAAGATCAAGGAATGAAATAGTAGCTAACTCTCTAGTTGCAAGTAGAAGTTTCCAGCATAAAAAAGGACCCTTTGATTATTGTCCAACACCTTTTTAAAGAAGTATGGTAGACATTTCTACCCATGTGAAGATTTTTATTTGTTTTTTGGCTCAAGGGATAGATAGTCGTTTCCTGTCTTGTAGAAAATCCTTCTTTTGCATTGTGATCATATTTGTGTGTTACACATGATCACGTTTGCAGGCTTTACATTTAGACATGATGTTTTTTTTCCTAAATAATTTTTCATGAAGCAAAGATTGCAATGTTGGTTTATAGCAGTAATAAAAATAATAACATAGCTATTAAATAACTAATTTACATATATCTATAATGTCTCTTTTAAAACTAAGTTCATAATAAGTGGCTAATTTATGCATTTATGTGTCAATTAAGAACAATACTCATGCAACCTTATAAATATGCAATTAACATGTACCTCAATTAAAGTGCATGATGAATAACGAATTTTACCATAAAATGCATTAATTATAACATGTAAAAATGCACAAATTAGCACTTTACAACTCCCCCATACCTAACTTTTGCTAGTCCTCTAGCAAACATCAAGGTCTAAAATGCAAGAGACATTCAAAATTGACATATGCAAGGCAGTTTATTAAGAAATCTGAAAAATTAAAAATAGAAACCTAACTCACATTCGTAGGTATGATGGTTGCATTTAATATATGCAACAAGCCTTTAAACCCCTAGGTCTCCCTAGTAGTGGAGTTGTGTACTCAGAGGTTTTATAGATACACCCACAAAATCACAAACACAAACATCATAGAAAACAGAAAATAGGAAACAAGAAATTGGGAACAGAAAATACAAAATAATGATACATTACACACAATATGCCCCATGATTACCTAAACACTAATAGAACCAACCTTACAATTTTTCATCTTACTCTAGAATACACCTCCATATGAGTCCCTTCTCAGCCCTTAGATTGGATTTAACTACTTGTCCGCATTCTATCCTATGAAAATAAAGTACATAGCTATGTGTGAATTTGATAGGCCAAAACCAAAAATGTACAATGTCATCCTCTCAACTCCATCCAAGCCACCTAAACAATCTCCAAGGTCTACCTTTGAGTCCATTGCTCCTTTATTCACATATATACAAAGATAGAATGAAAATTACAACATTTGGCAAAAAACAATTTTCTTATGGACAACCCCAAGAACACTACTCTAAGTACATTGCTCACTCTTCTAGGAATGAGACAACCCCAAAGATAGGCCTTGAGTACATTGCCCTTTTTTTTTTTTCTTTTTTTTTCAAAATAGAGAACTTCTTTTGTAAAAGAGGAAAAATTGAATATACCGTTGCAGCACTACAACTATGCACTACATAGGTAGCAACCCCTTGGGTAGATTCAAGGCTATTACCTAGGTTTCTCTTCTAAGAGGAGTGGATTTCCAATGTTTCTTCTTAGTAAAGGCCTTGTGAAAGTGCAATACTACATATAACTCTTAAAATATGGACAGTTTCTAGACTTTTGTCATTTCCTCTCTCAAAGGCTTAAAAGTCCTCTCTTTTTGGTTTCTTCATGAAGTTTGACTAATAACTCATAAAGTGGCTCCATCAATTAGGATCTTAGGGCATAAACACATGACATATAAAACAGAGATAAAAATTGAAAAATGCATAGTAGCTGGAAAATAAATAATAATATGCCTCCCCCCATACTTAAATGTTACATTGTCCTCAATGTAAATTAATCAAGAGAAATTTAACTTAAATAGAAACATGTAAGTATAAGAGGAAGCAACAAAATAAAAAGGATAAGAAAATTATAAACTCATGGAACAACATAACAGGATATTGATGAAACTCCCCCATACCTAGACATGAGTGTATTATCAATATATAAGCATGAATGTTCAAAAATAAAGTGTGGGGTATTGAAATCATACTTGCTATGCATTCCAGCACACTTGAACAACACATATAGGCATATAATTGAAATTGCAGTGATAAATAAGGAAAATAAAATGAAGTTGGTTCAGCAACACAGTCTAAATAGTAAAGGGAAGAAAATAGAAAGTCAGAATATAGCATTTAAAGTTACAAGAGTCAAAATGCTAACTATTTTGTTGTGGAGCTAGAGAAGAAGGTCTAGCCTCTTCTTGTACTGCATGAACATTGGCACAATGTGGGTTTGGAATGGTGGAATTGGGTAGAACTCCACAATCCCTTCCTCCAGATGAAACAAATTGTCTCTCCAACTACTGCTCAATGCTTCTAATTGCCTTCCCATGTTTAGAAAGAATGGGAGTGGCCTGGCTACTCAGTTTAAGAAGGGAAGCAATACCTTTCTCAATGTCACTTAGCCTCTTCTGAAATTCCATTGGTGGTTCTGCTATTTGGTGCTACTGTTGTTGAAATCTTGGTCCATGATACTGAGCTCCAGAGGGGCTGGAATGAAAAACTAGTGGACTGATTTCTTGCCTAACCTATTCTTGCCATTAGAAATTTGGATGGTTCCTCCAAGATGGATTGTAGAATTGATTCTACTAAGGAGGCCTAAATCCAGAGTTAATTGCATGTACTGGCTTAGCTATAGACCTTGTAATTGTAGGATAGGATTCAGTGTTGTGCCCCAGTGACCCATAGCCACCACACTTGCTCTTAGGCCTTTGATTCATCATGCTCTCCATCCTTGCAAGCATTGAAGTGACTCTAGCTTCCACTCCTGTCATGGGATCTACTTGATGTATGCCTTCAGCTAGAGTCCTATCATAGGTCCTAGTTAAAGAACTCTCCATCTGCATTGTCCTCTCAGCTAGATCTTGACAGAAACCCCATGCCCTTACTTCATTAAAGTTCAAAAATCCTGTAGGGCACATAGACTCTAGCATGGTTTTGGATGGAAAGTTTAGTCCATACAGAATTTGACATTATGCAAACCTAGCTAAACCATGGTTGGGACACCTAGCTAGTAATCTTTGAAATCTTTCAAAATACTTAAAGAATGGCTCCTTAGGTCCTTGAATGATGTGAATGATGGCATTTTTGGCTTGAATGGTTCGATTCACAGAATAAAATTTCTTCAGAAATAACTCACAGAACTTAGCTCAAGTGTGAATTGAAAGAGGAGGCAAAGTAAACATCTAACATTTAGCATCATCTTTTAGAGTAAAAGGTATGAATCTTAACTTAATGGCATCCATAGGCACATCAAGGATATTGATCATATTGCATGCTTGGTTGAAATCATATAAAAACATGTAAGCATCCTCATTATCCAATCCATAAAATTTTGGTAACTAACCAATGTAGTTGGAGTTGAGTGCAGTTCAAACTTGTTGCCATCATGGGCTGGCAATGCAAAGTAGGTTGGCTGCTCTAGCTAAATGGGGTAGCAGATTTCCTTTAGTGACTTTTAACTATTCTTCAGCCATTTAGTTGTTTTGAACTGCTTTGTTGTTCACAGATTGGTGAATCTCTTTTTGAATCAGCCATTGGTGTTGTCTCTAGCCCACCCACCAAAGTGCATGAACTGAAATAAACGAAACATTCAGCACAAAGACATTTATGACATTAAGCCTACCATCCAATAGGGCACATATAATTGTCTCTTGCAACACAACAAATGTTAGCCAAATACATAAGGCATGGATAAATGGAAATTTAGTATTTACAGATTCTATACAACTAATAGGTTTAAACATATACAAATGGATTTACTGAAATGGGCACAAGAACTAGTTAGAAATAGAAGGATTTAAGCTAATTAGAATTATATACAGGTTCCACTAAATTGAGATCTTCCCTACCCTGAAATCGTCTATTATTCAAAAATATTATGACCATTGACCTTAAATAATTCCCTAGTCTTTTCATTTTCAATGTCAATTTCCCCATGGGGATACACTTGCTTAACCACAAGGTTTGGTCCATCTAGATCTAAATTTCCCATGAAATATGTGCAACTTAGAGTTATATAAAAGTACTTGTTCCCCCACTGAAAATTCTTTCCTGCTAATATTTTTATCATGAAAAAATTTGGCCTTCTCTTTAGCTATTCTTCAATTCTCATAGGCCACTCTTCTAAGCTCCTCTAATTCATTTATCTGGCATTTCCTTTTAACCCGAGCTACTTCTAAATCCAAGTTTAGTCTCTTAATAGCCCAAGCAGCTCTATGCTCTAATTCCACATGAAGATGGCATGCTTTTCCATACACAATCCTAAAAGGAGACATACCTAAAACAATTTTATGTGTAGTCCTATAGGTCCAGAGAGCATCATCTAATTTTTCTACCCAATCTTTTTTCTTCAATCCAATCATCTTCTCTAGGATTTGTTTGATTTGCTTGTTTGCATTCTCAACTTGTCCATTTGTTTGTGGGTGATAGGGGGTGGTCATTTTATGATTAACTCGATATTTCTTCATTAAAGTTTCAAAAATTCTATTGTAAAAATGAGCACCCCTATCACTAGTAATAGCTCTAGGAATGCCAAACCTAGAGAAAATATTTGATCAAATGAATTCTAAAATAGTTTTTGAATCATATGTGTGGGTAGCTTTTGCCTCAATCCACTTAGACACATAATCCATTGCCAATAATATGTAGGAATAACCTCTAGAGACAGGCAATGGACCCATAAAATCTATTCCCCACACATCAAATAACTCAACTTCAATAATAGGTGTAAGTGGCATCATATTTTTCCTTGATAATCTGCTAGCTTGTTGACATGAAATGCAATTTTTAACATAATTATGTGCATCTTTATACAAGGTGGGCCAATAAAATCCAGATTGCAACACCTTGGCAACTATTTTTCCTAAATTCAAATGACCTCCTACTGCTTGGTCATGACCTAATGATAACACACTACAGATTTCTGAATCAAGGATGCACCTTCTAACCACCAGGTCTAGGCATGATTTAAACAAGTATGGATCATCCAAGTAAAAATCATTAACCCTTACTAAAAATCTTTTTCTATCTTGGGCTAACCAACCTTTTGGCATCTACTTTGTCACTAAAAAATTAACTATGTCAGCAAACCATGGCACTACAGTTACTGTCATCAGTTGCTCATCAGGAAATGATTCATTAATGGGAATTTCAGTACAAGATGTGACTATCCTAGAAAGGTGGTTAGCTACAACATTCTCACAACCCTTCTTATCCTTTATTTCTAAATCAAATTCCTGTAGCAATAAAATCCATCTAATTAACCTAGCCTTAGCATCCTTTTTAGCTAAAAGACATTTTAATGTAGAGTGGTTAGTGTAGATTATAGTATGTGCTTCCAAAAGATAGGGTCTGAATTTTTCTAAAGCAAAAACTACAGCCAAAAATTCCTTTTCAGTAATTGTATAGTTTAATTGGGCTCCATTTAATGTCTTGCTCGCATAATAAATCAAGCTTGGTAAATTATCAATTTTCTGACCTAATACAGCTCCTATTGCATAATTTGAGGCATCACACATTAATTCAAAAGGTAAAGCATCCTTAAAGGCTGCTATACAATTATCTGAAAAGTTAAATTTATGATCCTTTAACAACAGTTGAGTTAAAGGTCGAGTGATTTTGCTAAAATCTTTTATAAATCTCCTATAAAAACTAGCATGCCCAAGAAAAGCTCTTACTTCCTTGACTGATTGGGGTAGTGGTAATCCAAAAATTAAATCTATTTTTTCCTTGTCCACCTCTAATCCCTTCTTTGAAACTATATGGCCTAGAACTACTCCTCTTTGAACCATGAAATGACATTTTTCCCAATTGAGGACAATGCTCTTGTCTATGCATCTCTCTAGTACCAATTCCAAATGATTTAAACAATTGTCAAAAGAAGAATGAGAGACAGATAGGTCATCCATAAAAACCTCTAAAAATCTATCAATCATATCTGAAAATATACCTGTCATGCATCTCTGGAATGTGGTTGGTGCATTGCATAATCCAAAAGGCATCCTTCTGAATGCAAATGTACCAAAAGGACATGTAAAAGTAGTCTTCTTTTGATCCTCTAATGCTACTAGAACTTGATTATAACCCGAGTATCCATCTAGAAAATAGTAAAATTCCTGCCCTGCTAATTTCTCTAATATTTGGTCAACAAAGGGCAAGGGAAAATAATCTTTCCAGGTGGTAGCATTTAACTTTCTGTAATCCACACACTCTCCACCCAGTCTAGACTTGAGTTGGTACTAGTTCATCTCTATCATTTTTAATTACGGTTATTCCAGATTTCTTAGGAACAACCTAAAGTGGATAGACCCATACACTATCTGAAATTGGATAGATAATATCATGGTCTAACCACTTGAGAATTTCTTTTCTTACAACCTCCTTGATATTGGGATTAAGTCTTCTTTGAGGATCCCTGAAAGGTCTAGGCTCATTGTTCACACAAATCCTGTGCTAACAAATACTAGGACTTATCCCCTTTATATCGGCCATGGACCAACCAATGGTTGCCTTAAATCTACTTAGAACCACTAACAATTTTTCTTCTTACTCTACTAAAAGTTCTACAAAAATAATTACAGGTAGAGTTCCATTCTCTCCTAAAAATGCATATTTTAGATTCTGTGAGAGAGGTTTTAATTCTAATTTAGGTGGTTCACTTTCTAAAGGTTGTTCATTTGTTTCTAGCTCTAAAATTAATGATTCAAATGACCCTAATTCAATAAAATCAAAACTATCTACATTGGCTAAGGGTTTAGGTTCTAAATTAGTACCACTATATAGATCTTGAAAAATATCTACAAGAGTGGGTTCATCTTCTTCCCACTCAACATTGTCTACAACATCAATAAATTGGGCATCTATTAAATCATTCTTGTTAATTTCTCCTAGACTCTCATGATCAGCTTGAAAGATATTCAGTTCAACCTTCTCCTCACCATAGGTCAATTGCATTGATCCTTGTCTACATCCTACGACTGCATTAGAAGTTGCAAGGAAGGGTCTTCCTAAAATCAAAGGTGTATGCTTTCCCTTTCATGATGAAGGTTGGTTCTCTATAACTACAAAGTCTATGGGGTAAATAAATTCTTTAATTTTAATTAAAATATTTTCAACTATTCCTAGGGGTGTTCTAATGGATCTGTCTGCTAACTGAATTAGAATTTGGGTAGGCTGCAGACCATTCAAACCTAAACTCACATAAATACTAAAGGACATAACATTCACTCCAGCCTCTAAGTCAATTAATGCTCTCTCAAAATATCTATCTCCAATTGTGCACGAAATAATAGGTGTGCCTGGGTCACTATACTTTTTTGGCACAAACTCCGAATAATAACTACTAATAGCTTCAGCTAAATAGACCTTCTTAGGCACCCTAGCTTTTCTTTTCTTAGTACACAACTCCTTCAAAAATTTAGCATAAGCAAGAATTTGATTGATGGCATCTAATAGAGGTATATTAACCCTAACTTGCTCAAAGATTTCCCTAATTTTCTCCATTGGTAGATTATCATGTTCAGTCCTTAACCTATTAGGAAAAGGTATAGCAGTGGAAGCAATAGGTTTAGTAAAATTTTCCACTACAGACTATCCTTTCTCTTTAACCTTAGATTGCTTTAAGTTAATTTCATTTAATTTCTCCTCAATAGTTTCAAAATTTTTCTCTTCAAGAGGAGGGTCAAGTATACTAGGTTGTTTTACGGATTTTCTTATCCTAAGAGTAACACATGCATCAGCTAAACTATCAAATTTAGAAAGATTACTGCATGCAGAAACTAAAGAGTGCAAATCATTCATTAGCAAAACTTCTTTTTCTAACTCTATTACATGATAAGCCAGTTCAACCTCTTTTATAGCTTTAATTAAATTTGAATTAGTTTCAGCATGCTTGGTAGTCAAATTAGGAATTTCATTAACAACAACAGATGCAATAGGTTTATCAAATTCATAGGTGTGTGATGAAGATTCATCAAATGCACTCATAAATTCATTAAGATCAGCAGGATAGGATTTTCCAAAGTTATTAAAAGTAGATGTATAATCATGCAAATTTGCAAAAGGACAAAATTTACCAGCATAATCATTCATTAGACAAATAGAGCATTCAGATTTCATATTTGTATGGTAATAGTTACTCCTATCCATGTGGAAATTAAGTATCTAAAAGTATTAATTGAAATGCACACACCTATCAATCAGTAATCTTTTTTTTTCTCAAGGAAGATCTGCAAGAAAAATTCATGTTAGAACTTATTAACACAAAGAATTTATGTATATAAAGAAAATTTAACCTAAAACAAAAATGTACACAAGAATAAAAATGTTATGACTTATACTTTTATAGCTATGAGCAATTCAGAAAAACAGAAAATTGTATTCAGTAAAGAAAAATACAAGTAAAAGTATACATATTCCAATCAAAATACGTAAGTATTCAAACGTATGCTTAAAGACTAATATAAACAAAGATGAATGTTATTACTACTAAGTTACTTTAAAATTTATAGAAGATTTACATAATATACTTCATAGAAAAATCATTTTCTATTAAAACACATGAACAACATTAAAACTATAAATACTAACTTGCATAAAACCAAAAGCAATATGGCACAGAAGATTCCCTAGCACGGCACCAAAAACTTGTACGGGATTTTCATTATTATTAATTAATAAATAAATACATATAATTAAATATTAAGGCATAACATAGAAATCCCAAAATTTGACATTTATAACTGCAAGCACGTGCTGCCTATTGTATTAAGCATGTACGAGTACGAGTCGATCCCACAGGGAACTTGGCATAAAGAATTAATGGAAAGATGCAAGCAAGCATATAATAAAAGGAAATACGATACAAGAGGTATAAATCAAAGCCAAAAATCTAAAAATATAATAATTAAATTATTTACAAGCACTAGTGTATGGGAATAGGGTATAGATAATTTTAAAGTATTATTTACAATTTTTTCAATATATTAATAATATTTAAAACCAGATCCTTAAGCACATACGTTACTCTAGTAGTTTTGAGCTTTTAATGCTAACTCCTCAAAAGATTCTGAGTTTTAATGCTAAAACTCTGAATCATTGTTCACAGCATGCCCAAATAGAAATCACGTGTCGACTTAAGAAATCACGTACCCACGCTAATACTCTGATTCATTATTCATCAGTTTCCCAACTTTTTTCGGATTTTTAACATTGAAACACTGATTTCTCATCATGTGTAAACTTAACTTTCTCACTTGACATTACTTATTGATTTTTGATAGTTTTACCCTTATTTAACACTTCTAAATCAATCGAACCCCTTCGACTCTCAAGCTTACGTGTTCTAAAAAGTTAATACACTTAATCCATTAACTTAAACATTTAACTTGAATCGAAAATACAAGTGTTAAATAATTAAACAATAATAACCATAACTATCAAGAATAATTTCAATAATCATTAAACACTAAAAATATTTATGATCAAATCTATTACTCAACACGCGTCGCTTAATGAAGATTCAGTGAACGAATGCGTAAGACACAACTACAATGGACAGAGAATTTTGTTATATCGATTTGCTATTTTTTTATAATGATTTTTCTCTATCCAGAACATACATAACTACACTATATACTATACATCAATGAATGCATATACATAAAAAAATATAGGTACGTATTTTTATAAACAGAATCAACGTTTTATAAACAAGCATATTTATTCCAACCACTGTTCATCTTCTTCTTGAGCTTCATTTGACCTTGTGCGTGTATCCAAAGATATCAAACACTTATAAAATAGGTCATCTAGCTCAATCATAAGAAGTGAACCAAAAAATAAACATACAATGAGTAAAGTTAATAAAAATTTCGAATGTTAAAAAGAATCAAACAAAACTGTAGTCAAAGAGTGAGATATACAAAAAACAGAGTTGGTGTTAGTAAAAACAGAGTTAGTTGTCAATGAAAACAAAGTTAGTTGTTAGTGAGTTAGTGAAAATCTGTTAGAGAAGCTTGTTAGAAGTTAGATGTAAGCAAGAGAGTCTAAATGGAAAAAACACTTTAAAAAAAAACTCAGAAAGAAAACTATATACAAAACTTCAAATGACGAAAATAAATAAATACAAAAGTACCCATTTACAAAGAACACTTCAAGAATAGTAAAATAAAGACAATCTGTACAAAACTTCAAAACAAACACAAATTTATACAAATGTACAATTTTTATACAAATACATCCAAGGTTTAGAAGATTAAGATAGTTGTATTTTAGTACAAAATGGTCACTTTCTAATGCATTAACCACCATTATACCTTAAGCTCATCTTGTACTACAAAGTTTTAGTCCACTGTTAGAATGCACACCAACCCCCAGCTACCCTTCAGGCTATCACCCCTTCAGCTCAACTAAATGTAGGTGCTCCTTACAATGGAACTCTCCAGTCACCAAATGCAGAGATGTTCTCCACCAATCCTTCCTACTCAGCCAGCAACAGATGTCTCCCTCAATGCAAGCCTTCCACTTGGTGAAGGGGGTGGCAATGGAGCAGGAGCCTTTCAGTACAAGTTGCCCTCAGATTGCCTTTTTCCAGTCCTCCACCCGAGAAGGGAGTTGAGTGTAGAAGCTCTTGCTTAGAAGATCAAGGAATGAAATAGTAGCTAACTCTCTAGTTGCAAGTAGAAGTTTCCAGCATAAAAAAGGACCCTTTGATTATTGTCCAACACCTTTTTATAGAAGTATGGGTAGACATTTCTACCCATGTGAAGATTTTTATTTATTTTTTGGCTCAAGGGATAGATAGTCATTTCCCCTCTTGCAGAAAATCCTTCTTCTGAAACATGATCATATTTGTGTGTTACACATGATCACGTTTGTTGGCTTTACATTTAGACATGATTTTTTTTTTTTCCTAAATAATTTTTCATGAAGCAAAGATTGCAAGGTTGGTCCACAATAGTAATAAAAATAATTACATACTAATAATAATAACATAGCTACTAAATAACTAATTTACATATATCTACAATGTCTCTTTTAAAACTAAGTTCATAATAAGTGGCTAATTTATGCACTTATGTATCAATTAAGAACAAAACTCATGCAACCATATAAATATGCAATTAACATGTACCTCAATTAAAGTGCATGATGAATAACAATTTTTACCATAAAATGCATTAATTATAACATATAAAAATGCACAAATTAACACTTTACATATTTAAAGTGGTTGAGTTATTCACTTGCACATATTTATCACCCTTTTTAACAACACAGGGAATAACATCTTTATTTTTTTGTTTAGTACTTGAAACAAAAGCCTTATCCTTACCAGTACTAACATGTCATCCATAGTTTTCAAAAGATGTGGAATTTTGACCAATACCATACTTTTCAACATTAGGTGTGTTTCTTCGAAGTTCATCATTAATTGATTGACTATCATTCCATTTGCTTAAGATGACATTCTGATCACATACCTTAAGCTTTAATGTACTAATTTTAGAATTTAAATCCTTGACAGTCAAATTCAATTTTTCAATTTCAAAGTTTAATTTCTTTTTATTAGCACTAATGTTTTCGAGATCATCATGCAAGTCCTTTTCAATTATTTTATACATTGAAATATCCTCAGCTTGCTTATGATTCTCTTCTTTAAATTTATCTACAGTAGTACTTAAGAAATTAACTCTAGATTAAGATTCTTCTAGCAATTTTCTAGTGTTTTTATCTTCTGATTTTAACTTTTTATACTTCTTTGCTAGTTTATTATATTCAAATAACAATTTATTAAAATTTTCATAACTAGCATTAGAGCCAGAAGATACCTTACTGTTGTCAGCTGTGAAGCACACATTTGCTAGATTCTTTGTCTCTGAATTTGTACTCAATGAGGATTCACTTTCTAAAGTTGAAACCTTCTGTTCATCACTTTGTGAAGAAGATGAATCATCCCATGTCACTTTCAAAGCTTTTCTCCTTTTAAACATCTTCTTCTTATCTCCTTTAAAGCTTTTCCTATTATTCTTGTTAAGAGGACAATCCGTTTGAAAGTGGCCTAGTTTATTGCATTTGTAGCATATGATCTTCTCATTTTTAGAGGATTTCTTCTCCACCTCTCTGGATTGCTTTGCTGACTTTTGATTCCTGCATTTCTTCAACAAGTTTTTAAACCTCCTTGTCAACAAAAGTAGATCTTCGTCAGAATCACTTAAGGCTTCTGAGTTTGTATCAGCCTCAAAAGCCAAATCCTTTCTAGCATTTTTCCCTTTTGGATCTAACTGCTAAACTTCATAGGCAATTAGATTTCCAATAAGATCATCTAGAGAATAAACATTTACGTCCTTGGACTCTTCAATAGATGTAGTCTTTTGAGCCCAATTTTTAGCAAGAGACCTAAGGACTTTTCTGACTAATTATTTTTCTTCGAAATTCTTGCCTAATGTTATTAGGGAATTTACAATCTCAAGAAATCAAGAAAACATGTTAGAACTACATTCATTTTCATGCATTTTAAACAGCTCATATTTATGTACTAACATATTGATTTTGGACTCTTTCACTTGGTTAGTACCTTCATTGGCAACTTCTAATGCATGTCATATCTCATGTGCAATTTTATAAGTAGAAACTTTATTAAATTGATCATTAGATAAAGCAAAAAATAGAATATTAAGCCCTTTAGCATTAAGTGTCATTTTCTCCTTTCCATCATAAGTCCATGTATCAAATGGAGAAGTAATTAACACCATATGATTGCTAATGATATGTGAAAGTTTAAAGTTAACTGACTAAAAGAAAAAACTTGCATCCTATACTTCCAGTAGCTATAATTACTACCATCAAACATAGGAGGACAAGTGGTAGGTTGTCCTTTAGTCATGACAATAACATCGTTTGAAGAATTATTTGCCATTTTATTTCAGTTATTAAAATAAAGAAAGATAGTTTATACTAAAATAAACTAAGCAGTGAAATCCTAAACAAAATTAAAGAAATAAAGAATAAGTTCTAATACCAATTGTAGGATCAATTTGGTAGTGTTTAGGATCACAAGAGGTGGGTGAATTGTATCTTTAAAATAATTAAGTTCTAGTAGATAAACAAGAATACAACCACACAAAATTTTTAGGAAAATCTCAATTTTATTCAATAAGATTCCTTACAACATTTAAGCACAAATCCATTTTTGTGGATTCAAATAAAACTTTCTAATTCACTCAAGAAGAGTAAGAGCAAACGATTTTGCTTTCCAAATAAAGCAAGTTTTTCACTAAGCTAAAATACGATTTCCCTCTATACAAAATCTAACTATTTAGAACAACTCTTACTTGATCAACAATCTTGAACCTTCACCATTGATCTTCAACCTCGAAGTAACTTCACTTTGAACCTTTGAATGCCTTCTTTGAGTTGAACTTGATCTTGATCTTCAAACTTGAACTTGATCTTGAGCTGGACCTTTGTCTCTAAAATGCACTTCTTCCCTTCAATTTCATGAATGTAATGTCGTATGCACTTTAGTCAAGTTTTCAAGTGTATTTATAGATAAAAATACACTTCCTCCATATCTTCCATTATGTCCATGGAAACTCTTGAATGTGTCTTTGACATATTCAATAACTTCCTATTTCATCCCACGTTCATACAAAGCATGTGCTCTATTTCTAGATTTTTCTTTTATTTTTCTGAATTATTCTGGAATATCAACGATCCATTCATTCTTCTTTGAAATGTTCAAAGTCCAAAATTGCATCCACGTTTCACCTGTAAAAGCTCAAATATGTCCCTACGCAATTGCTTAAGAATGATTCAAATATAAAATGTTGAATTATTCAACCAAAAATTTTGTTTAGTTTTAGGTTTTTAACATTAACTTCCTAAAATATTTAGACTTTTAACCTTAAAATGCTGAATATTATTCACATTTCCTAAAACTGAATCTCACGTGTTTAACTTAAAAACTCATGTGCCTTCACTAAAACGCCGAAGTATATGTCATCAATTTCCAAACATTTTCGAACTTTTAGTGTTAAAATACTTATCATTGTTCACACCACATGTACTTTAAAATGCATGCGCCTGACTTAAGAAATCATGTGCTAATGTTAAAATGCCGAAACACTATTCATCAGTTTCCTAATGGTTTTAGACTTTTAACATTAATATGTCAATTCTTTCATCACGTGTGAACTTAAAATTTTACGTAACATTCTATGATTCATTTATGAACTATAAGTTTATCTAACACTTATTTAAAATCACTATAACCATTCGAATATCAAACTTAAGTGTTCTCAAAATAAATATACTTAAACCACTAACTTAAACACTTAACTTGAATCGAAAATACAAGTGTTAAATAATTAAGCATTAAGTACCATAATATTTCCAGATAATTCCAATTATATCTAAAAATATTATAAATAGATAATTAAAAAATAAAATTATGACTTTAAATATCCATCAAATATTATTTAAATATTAATCAACCATTCATCATCAAAACATAATACTCAACACAGTTGGTTCTTTATAAACCACCACAAGCTAGAGAAGAAGATCAACCTACTAAAGTTTCTACTGATACTATTCCAGATATCCCTCAAATGGATGAAGATATTCCTGAGGAGAATGTTGAAGTTCAGCAAGAACAAACTAGGGTGTCACCACCAGCACAGCAATAGGAAGTTGGAGAAAATGTTGATAACAAATTTCCTGATCCAACTAATAACACAAGTGCAAATATATTTTATTTTGCAAGTCCGGATGCATACAGAAAATTTACAAAATATAAGTCATATGATGTTTCATATAGTCGGCCTATAAATTTTGATAGGATGGAAGATATACTAGAATTATTTGAATTGCAAGGATTGATGGAAATAATACCATATGTTAATGGACATTCTAGAGTGGCAAATTTAATCCCAGCTTTTTATGCAAATTTGAGAACTGTGGATGACACTCTGATTACAAATATTGATGAAACAAATATTATTCTTAGTCCTGAATTGATATATAATTCTCTAGGTCTGAAGAATGAGAGAATTGAAATTTTAGAGTTGAATACTACATTGTCATGGCAAGAAAGAGATATTAAAGCCTACTTATGTGTACATCCCACTATTCCTTTATTGAATAGATTGAAATATTTGAAGGGAAAAGCACATATAGTGGCAATTCTTCTAATAAGAACAATTTATCAGAGGCAAGGCCATGAACTAGAGCTTAGCACTTTTGTGAAGTCAGCCACTTATGTAGTACTAAACAAGATCCAGATCAATTGGTATCAAGTTTTTGTGTCAAAGCTAAAATAGTGGGAAAGAAGCTATTTTAGGGAGATGCAATATACAGTTTAGTTTCCCATGTACTTGGTATGGATCAATGGACAGTTTTAAAGCAGAAATTAAAGTTTATTTCCTACAAAGAATATAGAAATTTCAGTTTAAATGATAGACCAGAGATTATGGCAAATCCACTTGCTCAACCTCAAGTCCAACTAGGACCATCTACATCTAGTAAAGATCAATTGCTGGAGAAAATTGACGAGATGCATCAAATGATCTAGAAGATACAGAAAGATGTAGATGTTTTAAAATCTAAAATAGATGAGGTTGTAGACTAATACAAATTGTGAATGGTTGTACTAATAAAAACTGTGTTTTTTTATGTAAATGATTATATACTTCATATTGTTGTGAATGGTTGTTTGTTATGTTTTGATACATGACAAAAAGGGGGAGAACGTATGTTGAAAAATGGATTATGTTTTCAAGACATGTTGATAAATGTTACTATTTTTATGTTATTGCTTTTCAGTTTTGTCATCATCAAAAAGAGGGAGATTGTTAGGGATAACATTTTGTTAATTATCTATTTATGTTTTGATGAATAATGTTAATTGCAAATTTAAAGTCTTGAAAAATATAAGGTTATCATGTTTACTTATTATCAAATGAGTCACTCGACTATTAACTCCACAAAGTGTAATTTCTTAGTGTCAACCATACGTGAGTCCATACAGTTAAACTCTAACTATATGTGAGTTCGTATAGTTATATTGTAAGTATACAGAGTCAGTTAGCTGTAATGTTTCTTATGTGTTATTTATTTACTATGTGATTTATTCGACAACTATATGAAGGAATATTAAGTGAGTATAATTGTGAATATGTCTTACTGATTGAACAGATCTTACTGATTGAATAGGTCTTATTTAATATATTATTTCTTTAATATTGTTCTGATTCAATGTTTGCAAGAAATACCTATTCAACAGGAAATACTGATTCAATAGGCATTAATGAAGATGAATGGAGATTGTGTATGAAGAATAGGTTGTAAGAATTTTAGTATAAATAACCCTTTGTAATGAGTGAAATGTATGTAATTTTTCACACCAGTGTATTAGAGAATTATTAGTCATAAGAGTGTGTGAAGATCATCCAATGACAGAGGAGTGTATGAAGATCTGAAGCAGCAGTCGTGCCTGAGCTTTTGGAGAAAAATGATTTGATTGTGATCAATGCTGAGTCTTGTAAGTTTTTCTCTATGCTCAATTGTCTTTACAGAAAAGAACCTATTCCACAAGAGTGTTGTGGAAGAGAAGACTGAAGCGTTGGTGCCTTCATAGTGTTTAGAAACAAACACAACAAGGGTTTGTTGTGTTTGGAGGTAACTCAACTAGGGTTTGTTAAGTTAGGTGCTAATTTTATAGGAGTGTGTTAAATTAGGAGGTGACTTTATAGAGTTAGTGCTCTGTTAAAATTTGTGTTCTGTGTGAATATGGTTGTAGACATCAGGTTGTAGAGTGAACCTAAACCTCCAGGGGATAGTGAACTCTTGAGTGAGGCTCAAGGAGTGGAGTACCCAGGGTTTAGGGAACCACTATAAAATTTTTGTGTGTCATTCTTTTTACAGTTTTCCAAAGTTTACTAAGTGTTTCAATTCAACTTATTTATTTAGTAGAAAAGGGTACTACTACTTAATTCACCTCTCCTCTAAGTAGTCTCAATCCTACACCTTTTGATTCAACACATCTTTAAGTTTTCTGTACCTAAACCCTAGTTTCGATTCAATCTACCCCAATGTCCTAAAAATGCTCATTGTTTGAATGATTGCTTGCATGATTGAGTGCTTAAATGTTTGATTGTTTGAATTCTTGACTATCTAGCCTACCAAAAATTCAGGTATGGGGCCAGATTCTGCCTAGTATGTCGCCTCTCATTCCGGGTGCAAGGATTCATGCACCCAGTCTTGAAAGATAGGAGAGGTAGGAAACCCTCAGGGAGACAGTCATCTGTAAACAGAGATGACGCGCCCTGATGGTGGCCAAGCGTTCATGACAAAACAAACATCGAAAAATACAACGATATGATCATTAAACGTATCAAGAAAGCATGGGTTCTTGTATGAAAAACCAGAAGACAAACCAAGAAGAAATTGGTTTCGACCCGTCCTTGGATGATTCACCAAGCAGGGAGAAAGGATGCCGATACCTTTCGAAAGTGTAACTGAAGGAATGAACCTGGGAGCATCCTTCTGCCTTCCACTCATGCATGGGAAAGGTTCAGTACGATCATGGTTATGAGAAGTATGAAAAAAAAGAAAGAGTATGATGAGAGAGAGAAGGAGGTCGTCCTCCCTGGTGTGCGTAGCATTGCATGGCCCCAAGGAGGGGCTCCTCTCACTAGAGGCATGGGAGGTTACCTGAAAGCAAGGTTGGTGACAGTTGTAAGATCCTTGCTCTAGTCGGCGCTTGCAAGGGTCGTTCTTGCTTTAGGGGTTCAATAGAGAATCCTCAGTAAAACCTCAAAAAAAGTCTCTTCTTTTTGCATGGAAACGATGCACCCTTATATAGGGAATTACTTTCCATACGTTGTAATCTGAAAATGGTAAATTGAGGTGCATTTTGAATTCGGCCCCTTGATTTATGCCATTCATTAAGTGCAAGATTTAGTGATTGATCCTACGGAACCTTGACATTCACGTTGAAATGTATCACCTAGACGTCAGCTAGTGGCCACGGCCAATGTGCCAACTGCTGGGAAGAAGGTATCAACTATCGGGATCAAACCCATTCATGGGTTTGGCGTACTGAAGGGTTTAGCATCCTACCAGGAGAGTGTTCGGTGTCTCGGTCAGGGGGGCCGAAACCTAGACTTGGCCAGAGGGGGAACTTTCCCTTCTCTTGGGAAGGAGTTGGGGAACCGGTAGCCATGGTGTGTATCAACTTGCAGACTAGTTGCCATGTGCTTTGCCCCAGAAGCCAGCCTCGGTTGGGTGGGAAGGGGTAACAAGGATTACCCTACAATCGTCCATAACATTACAGGCTTTACTCTATGCCTAGTCGTAACTTTATAGGCTTTACTCTATGGCCAACCGTAACCCTATGGACTTTACTCTATGGCTAGCCTGAATTAAGGAATGGTAGTGTGGAAAATGGCACTTTTGTTGTGGAATGCTTAGTATTTGCGGAAGTTCTGTCTAGGCGACAGAACTATCGTGGAAAATCACCAAGTGTTGGCGAGAGTTCTATCCTGGCGACGAAACTACTGGCTAATCTACACTGCTTAGGTGAGTGGTAGGCATGCTACCAGCTACTTGTGGGTTGGCTAACGGCTACTTGGGGGCCAACGATAGGCTGCCTGTGGGTCGGCTATTGGGTTCTTTCCCTGAGTCCATTGAAGGGGCGAAGGGAAGTTCTTGCCCAGGGGAGAGCCAGGGAACCGGCAACTAGGGAAATGTATCAGCTTTTTGGTTGACTACTGCATGTTTTACCTGGCAGCCAGATGGGTGCTGAGCATGGGGTTCAACACCCACTCTTCACTCTGTAGCCTGACCACTTCGACACCTGGTTGCTGCTACGCGATTGCTGCCTCGTGGACTCGGCTACCACCAGCTCTTTGGTAGAAGACCGTCTCCACACCCTACAGCCTCAACAATCTCCTACTTGGAGACCCTCTTCTGGGTAATCGCCCAGCTTCCCATAGCACCTACTATGGGTTCCACTACCAGCACCCATCTCCACACTTCACGTTCCTTAGAGACCAATGAGACTCTTGTAGAGTCACAACTTCTTACCATCTGGAGTCATCTACTAGGTTTCTAGGGATTGCACCTCTTCTCATGTGGCTAACTCTCACTGGTCCACATCTTCCACTTCAACCATCTTGGGGTAATACCCTGGCTCACCGTCATCTGTAAGTAGTAGATAATTAAAAGATGACACATATTTTTCTGGAGGTCTGGAGACCGTCATTGATCTTTTGGGTCCTGGCATAATCTCATCCCACACCTCATCCAGATGCCACTCCTCTTCAACTATTTGCTGAGTGAAATGACTCGGCAGCCTCTCAACTAATTTTGCACCCGAGCCTTCGGTAGACTCACCATCAGACTCTTGGATCTACTAATTCTAATATCTGGAAACCTGGTCGTCTTCTACCAGCTCCCTTTTCAGCTCATTCAGGACATGTGAGGGGCCCTCGTCTGCTTTAGCTTGTGGCTAAAAGTCAACTGAGACTCATGGCCCCTGATTTATCAAGTAAGCCATCATGCTGACAACTTCTACCTACAACAACTTCGAAAACCCAGCATGTAGCCTCATGCACTAGGCTCTCTCGTTCAGTGTTCGGTTCATCCTCTTGGCAACCTTGTTCTTCTATGGGATTTCGGGTACTGTCTGGACTCTCCTAACTCCTTCTGTCTCATAGAAGTCGATGAACTCCCCGTTGTCATATTCGACTCCATTATCTGATTTGATGCATTTCACCTTTCTCCCTGTCTGGCTTTCCAATTCTGCCTTCCACTTCTTGAAAGCTTAGAAAACCTTTGACTTGTGTGTGAGAAAGTGCACCTAGACCTTTCAGGTACTATCATTGATAAACGTGACATAGTACAGGGAGTCGCCTAATGAACGGAATGGTGCCGGCCCCCACACATTTGTGTGCACCAGGTCTAGCTTACCTGGCTCTGGACAGTGTGCCACCCTTGAGAAGTTGACTCTCTTCTGCTTCCCCAAGTTGTAGCTCTCACAGCTCTCTAGGCGGACTTCCTTTAAATCTGGAATCCTTCCATTGGCTGCTAGTACCTACAGTCCCTTCTCGCCCATGTGTCCCATTTGATAATGCCACTTCTTGGACACCTCTGTGGTAGCTCCCGCCACTGCCAACCGGCCATCCGACTCACTTTCTGCCTCTCTTGTCGTGAGGTACAGGGTACCGATTCTTTGGCTGATTGCTACCACATAGATACCCTTCATCACCTTCCACTTGCTGCTTCCAAAGCCGACATGGTGACCTTGCTTGTCAAGTTGGCTTATGAAAATGAGATTCTTGGACAAGTCAGGGATATACCTCACCTCCTGGGGTCTCCACAGTCCCTACTTCATTTGGATTCAGACTTCACCTCGTTTGAGAACGTCCAAACTCATAATTTTGGCTAGATATACCTTCTGTACAGGCATCTCCCAGTAGTTTTGCAATAGCTCCTTCCGGTACATTGTATGGAATGACACACTGGAGTCCATCACCCATGTGTCGATCAGACCGTAGATACAATAAATCAAGGCATCACCTACATTGTCTGCCAGCACGTTCACCCTAGCAACCCTGGTGGCATTTGTCTCCACCCTGTTGGGTTTTGGGCACTTTGATCGGAAGTGTCTGAACTTCTTGCAGTTTCAACACTTGATTTCCACGCGGCTTTTGCTCCTGCCACGTGCTTTTTGTTGGTAGTCGGATCTCCGGCCACTAGATTGGTTCTATACCCTCTCTTCCATCCGGCTATCACCCAGAAGCCCATGGGTTTCCGCCGGCCCCGCTGGCAGATGGACCGAGGTATAGAGAATTGAAAGGTGTTTGTGTGAGCGCATCACCACGTGCGGTTGATGGCTCATTGAACGGAGTCGCCACCTTATTTTTGGGTAGAAAACAAGGAAAACCGGATGGGAAAGTGTCCTTCCGCCATCGAAGCAATAAAACCATATGGGTGACGTAAAATTGAAATGAAAACATGAGAGAACTGGATACGAGGCTCAGGGTACTGTTGGGGAAGGTGTTAGGCACCCCCAGACAGCCCGGGCATTCTTGGCGTCTCTCTGGCTCTAAAATGGAAAACATGATAGTCAATCCGGCCACATACAGCCTCACCCTGGAAAACTTTCCAGGGCGTTTAGAGGGATAACCTTATCCCTTCCGATGAAAACAAATGAGAATTGAAAAAAATGGGGATCCAAATTGGACCTGGTGGTGAATAGGGGAGAAAAAGATGGGTTTTCGGGGAGTCGACCGCCGGCTACTTGTATCGGTTGACTGGTGGATAGTCGGCTACTTTCCCAACCCATTTGCGCCCATGGGTGGGGGTTTTGGGGAAACGAGGGCTGGTTCCTTGAATCGGCTAGCCGGCGGCTTGTCGGCTGTTTCCCCCCTCCATGTGCTCCCATGGGGGTTTTGGGGAAACGGGGGCCAGTTCCTTGAATCTGCAAGCCGACTACTTGCCGGCTGTTTCCCCCTTACCATGCGCACCCATGGGGGTTTTGGGGATACGCGGGCCGGTTCCTTGAACCGGCCAGCTGGCTGCTTGCCGGCTGTTTATCCCCCTCCATGCACACCCATGGGGGTTTTGGGGAAACGGGGGTTGTCAGGTTGTACGTGTTCGTACACGCGAACGGCCGCTGCTGGCATCGTTGCCGGTGGCGTCGTCCCGGAAACTTTTCTAGGGCATCGGGAGAGTAGACTTACGTCTCCTAGAAAAACGTACGGGGACCGTTGGGTTGTATGTGTTCGTACACCCGAATGGCCACCGCCGGCATCCTTGCCGGTGGCGTCGTCTCGGAAACCTTTCCGGGACCCCGAGAAGGACCCGTGGAGATCAGCTAAAAATTCGTAAAGCCTACTGGGAAACTTGGGGTTTCCATGTGAAAAGACTCGACAGAAAGGTTGCGAGTGAATTGAGCTCGACCAGGCCAGGTGGATTCACCCGGCCAGGAGGGCGGCCACCGGTACCTTCGGACGTGTTTCCGAAGGAATGATACCCGGGTCCGTCCTCTGACCGTTCCCTTGCACGAGAAGGTGTTATGTGGTCTGGGCTCGACGAAGCATCGTAAAAACATACGTTTAACGGCGAAGGTAGAAGGACTTACCTATAGGGGGTCATCGTCGATAGGGATCGGAAGTCCTCGCTCCGGCACGGCGAAAAGGCATCGGGGCCCCGAGCTGCTTTCCTCCTTCGAAACCGGTGGACGGTCGTTTCTCCCGTGGGTGTCAGCCTTCTTCCCAAAAAATCCCGCACTTTCGAAATCCTCCCTTTCTTTTTTGTGATGTGGGGGAGCCGCTCCTTTTATAGTGGATTTCCTTCCTTCTTTGGGGGCACCCGAAGATGGAAGGTGGCGTGATTTCGGGCTTGATTACGCGGTCCGCGTAATCGATTTGCGAGATTTCAGTGATTAAATCTTGTCGTATTTTCCTGATTGATTCAGCTTGCCTTCTTGGGTAGCTAACCGGCTACCGCTACGGGGTGGGTGGAACCCGGCTGGTCCCCCATCATTTTCACCAAATGTGGGTTTTTGGGGTCTGGGTGCCGCTTCCTTGAAGCGGCTTGCCGACGGCAAGCCGGCTCCATCTCCCCAACTTTTCACCAAATGTAGGTTTTTGGGGTCCGGGTGCCGCTTCCTTGAAGCGGCTTGCCGGCGGCAAGCCGGCTCCATCCCCCCAACTTTTCACCAAATTTGGGTTTTTAGGGGTTCGGGTGCCGCTTCCATGAAGCGGCTTACCGACGGCAAGCCGGCTCGATCCCCCCAACTTTTTACCAAATGTGGGTTTTTGGGGGTCCGGGTGCCGCTTCCTTGAAGCGGCTTGCCGGCGGAAAGCTGGCTCCATCCCCCCAACTTTTTACCAAATGTTGGTTTTTGGGGGTCCGGGTGCCGCTTCATTAAAGCGGCTTGCCGGCGGCAAGCCGGCTCCATCCCCCCTTTAAGCATGGGGTCAACAGAATGCCCCTCCCTAGGCGAGGTTGTCTGACTTTTGAGGAAGGAAACTAACATCCTAGGGTTGAATGACCCTCCATGCGTAGACGGTAGGTCATGCGAGATTTCACGCTTTCGTGAATTATCCATTGTTGGTCGGACAATAGAATCGGGCTTACACCCTCGGTCACTTGACCAGGGGATGCCATATCGCTAGCCGGTTGGTTGCACGGCAGCCACCTTGTGGGTGCCGGTGACCGGGTAACGAGGTGGAAAGTGTTCGCGTACCGTGCCCGGAGGCTGTGCCGTATCTCCCCGCGTCTTAGATCTTGAACGGCTAATTACACGGCAACCACCTTGTGGGAGCCAGCCACCGGGATGTGACGTGAAGGCTTCACGTGTTTCTTTTCTAAATGTTGTCGTGAATAGTCACATCATACTTTTTGTGACATTATGTTCCGTCCGGTTGGTTACGTGGCCGGCTGAGGATGTGATACATTGCTTTTTTAAAAGCTGCCACTGTCACAGTGGTCATGTCGTACCTTTGCGATTTTACCATTGAGCTGGCTATTCACGCGGTTACCGCCTAGCAGGAGGCGGCAACCAGCCAGTGACATGATTGAAAAAGCTACAACAGACGTAGTGAATGGTCACGTTGTACCTTTGTGATTTTACCTTCGAGCCGGCTAATCACGTGGTTGCCACCTAGTAGGAGGCGGCAACCGGACGAACGCCTCGCGTGCTTCTGTACTTTTCTCGATTTTCGTTCATCTTTTTCGGTTTTCGTGCAACTTTCTTGGTTACCGCATACCGTGCCTTGACCGTACCTTGATTTTTGTGCAACTGGTTTTTGAACCGGTTGTTGCTTCCAACCACGCGGAATCCGGGTGACCTATTTTCCTATAAATAGAGGGGAGGTCGTTGGAGATTTCCTCATCCCTCCCTCTCGTTTTCACTCCTCCCTTGAGTTCTCGTTTGGATTTTCTTCTATCTTTCGTTAACTTCTTCCCTCGAGCTTTAATCAACATGCCTCGCACCAAAAATGTTACTGGGCATGTCCGCCAATCAGCTTCTGGGTCTGTGCGACGATGGTTCGATCTTCTACCGGCGACTTTGAGGAACATGCCGGCGGAACAGCTCAACTGTCCCAACCGGG
Source organism: Amphibolis antarctica (assembly GCA_024699675.1). Classification (NCBI taxonomy): domain Eukaryota; kingdom Viridiplantae; phylum Streptophyta; class Magnoliopsida; order Alismatales; family Cymodoceaceae; genus Amphibolis; species Amphibolis antarctica. The sequence goes on along the minus strand of JAMKPZ010000878.1, from coordinate 3,396 downwards.
CCGAATCGACCAGCCTAGCCATTTTCTTTGAATTAACCGGCAACGGCTGTGACGCTACTTCGGCCAAGGCCATGTCTCATTGGTGGTTGGGAGAACGGCGACGGAGCTCTGGTGCCTCTAGCTCCCGTGTGCCAATGGAACATGAGGCTTCAACGGAGGCCCCCCTTCAAAGCTCGTGGCACCGGATGCATCGCAAAGCCACCGTGGACTGGCAATAGCGTCTTGCCGGAACTCCATCAGGGCCGTTCGGGATTCCTGATGACATGGCTTCAGAGGTGGGATCGGTCCGGTTGGCACTCCCTTGGTATCGGACTCCGACCGGTTCTAAGGAGGCGGCCGCTGATGGCGTGGCTCCCCCCGAAATCGATTAGGATTTGGCATCCCCCGTCGACGGCTGCTTGGCCGTAAAGACGGTGTTACATGGGAGGCCGGCCAAGTTCGACCGATTGTCAGAGGTGGAGCAGCTGTTTGCCAAGCAAGGCTTGCTTCCTTTCGTCCGGGACTTCCGCCAGGTCAAGACCGTCTCTGGCTTGGTGGTCGAGATGTACTCCAACCTATCGGAGGTGGAGTCGCAACTTTATCTGAGCCTCCAGTCAGGACCGATAGAATTCTTCGATACGCTCCTGTTCGAGGTGTTGGGACTCCGCTTTACCGGTTTGCACATTTTCTCCCCCTTGTTGAACATTCCCTGGAGCATCGGTGACATCAATGCGGCAGTTGCCGCGGATGCCGATTTTGACCAACGGATCGTTAAGGCTCGGGACCTGAACCCGGTCGCCCACCTCGTCTCCTTTGTCCTTAACAACACAATCCTCTCAAAAGGGGGGCATTGGGACGAAATTAGCGTGGCGACTTACCTTGCGACTTTCGCGGTGGTAACGGGTTGCCAGGTGAACTGGGCGGCGGCAGTTCGGCGCTAGATGCATGGTGTGATTCTCCCAGTCCGGCGGCCTCCCAGCCAGTTGCTCTTTGGGGAGGCGATGGTGGAGCTAGCCCACTTCCTCTGTATCTCAACTGGAGGCCGGCAGAGGGTTCTGCTCTAGATCCGGCCCATTACATCAGTCGACTTGGGTCGGTACGAGAGGCTTGCCTCTAAGCGGTCTAGCTCGTCATCCGGCGGGCGGTCAACCGGGCACCGTCCTCCTGCTCCTGCTTCTGCTTCTCGGTCTACCGGTGGAACTTCTCTGAACCTGGATTATGCCGAGGATTTGCGTGCATCGCTGGACCGTCTCTATGCTCGAGACGAAGTCATTATCTGACTATTGAGCCGAGAAGATCGGTTGATCCGGCTAGTTGACCGGATAGAGCGACCGGAGCGGGCTCGTGACCTACGGAGACGGGAGCGCTAGAGAACCGACCCCCGAAGATTTGAGCCCTGGAGGTTTGAACCCTTAGAGTCTTTTGAGGAGGAGTAGTTTGTTTGTACCCCCCCCCTTTTAAATGATGAATAATATCTTAACTTTAATGGAAACTTGTCCATAACTATCTTCTCGAGTGTTCTTGTGAGTTTGCGGGCGAGATTTGGAGTAGCGACACTAAGACCACGTTTGTGCCATGTTGGGAATTTTGGGGGAGCCGGCAGCCCGATTATCTTACCGGCTTGTCGGCGGTGGGCCAGTTGGTCATGCGAACCGTACATCGAGCACGGGTTTCAGGGAACTAGCAACCGGGGGTTTCTTATCGTCTTACCGGCGGTGGGTCGGTTGGTCAACCGAACCATATATCCAAGTATGGTTTTCGGGGTGCCGGCAACTAGGTTTTCTTACCGGTTTGCCAGTGGCGGGCCGGTTACACACCCGATCCATACGCCATACCGGGTGATAATGTTGTTGCGCAAGAACCTTTGGGTGGCGGCTGCCGTGACTGTCTTGTAGGAGGCCGCTTCCACCCACTTGGTGAAGTAGTCGATGGCCACTAGTATGTACCGGTGTCCATTGGTGGCTGTTGGCTTGATCTCACCTACCACATCCAAGGCCCACATGGAGAATGGTCAAGGAGAAGCCATGTTGTATAGTTCCTTGGGGGGCGCCTGGATGAGGTTTCCATGTACCTGGCACTGGTGACAGCGACGGACATACATGGTGCAGTCCGCTTCCATTGTGCTCCAGTAGTAGCCTTGAAGCATGAACTTTTTCGCCAGGAGGATCCCGTTCATGTGGGATCCACAGACACCTTCATGGATTTCCTGCATAATCGTATATGCCTCGGGCGAGGTTACACACCAGAGGAGAGTTTGGTTGTGGGACCTTTTGTAGAGTTGTCTCCCGCTGAAGATGTAGCCGGCTGCCAGTCTTGACAACGTATGTCTGTCTTGGGTGGTGGCCTCTGGGGGGAACTCTCTGGTCTCCAAGAAGGCTTGTATATCTGAATACCATGGGCGGTCCTCTTGCTGTGAGTTTCTCAGATTACGATGTGGGGACCTATAATCTATGTTGTTTGGCTCGTCAGCCGGAGTTGGTTCTCTGCGTTGGTCAGCAGTCTACTGGTTGCGAGAGCGGCTAGCCAGAGGCACAGCTGTGGGTTTGGCGTTGGCCTGTCTGGGGACTTTTGTAAGGCGGTAGACATCTTCACTGTAGGCCGGTTGGTGAAGTGTTGTGACTTCTATGGCAATGTTCTGCCCTTCCGCGACCGCTACCCATGAGGCTAAGATGGCTAGAGCGTCTGCGTATGGGTTATGCTTGCGGCTGATGTGTTGGAAGTGGACGAACCAGAAGTCGCTTGCTAATTGCAATACGAGTTCTTGGTATGGCTGGAGCTTGGGGTCTCAGGTTTTCCACCTGTTGAGGGTTTGAGAAATTACTAGCATGGCGTCACCGAATACTTGCAGATGTGTGATCTGGAGTTCCAGCGCAAGTCGTAGCCCCATGATATAAGCCTCGTATTCTGCCTCATTGTGTGAGCATGTGAAGAGAAGTCGCTTGGCTATGGGCAGCATTCTTCCTTGGGGATCCACTAAGACGACCCCTACCCCGCGACCTCTAGTGCTGACTGCTCCATCGAAGTACAAGGTATGGGGTTTTGGTTGATCAGGATCCAGTTGATCTAGGTCCGACTAGTCTGGATTCAGCTCGTCGATGGTGAAGATCGGCTCGTATGGGAAGGAATCTTCTAGTGGTTGGTAATCCGATAAGGGATGATGTGCCAGCTGGTCGGCCATGGCTTGAGCCTTCATGGACTTCTGGGATACATACCGGATGTCAAACTCTGCAAGGAGCATTTGCCATTTTACGCACCTACCTACCAAGGCCGGTTGGTCAAAGAGGTAGTGCAGGGGATCTAGGTGGCTGAGCAACAAAATTGGATAGACTACCAGGTAGTGTCGCAACTTTTTCACCGTCCAGACCAGCGAGAGACAGTACTTTTCAATCAGCTCATACCATTCTTCTATCTCAGTAA
>JAMKPZ010000876.1:0-38180 GCA_024699675.1 Amphibolis antarctica | reverse complement strand
TTGACATTGAAGGAAAGATGACTAAAGTAAAAGGTACATATCTAGATGTGGCTCAACCTAGGTGCCGCAATCCAATCCCTTAAACTAGGAGGGTCACTTGAATGCCCCTAGTTTAAGGGGTGCAAAGGTTGCTAAAACTTTGAATATTGAGAGTAAGTGCTGATTGAAGAGTAGATACTACACTTATAAAGAGAAAGCTCTCGACATTGGTGAGATAAGCATATGATTAGAAATTAAAGTAGGATGAGAAATTGAAAGTGAATGTTGACTTGAGGGAAGCAGGTCACGATCAAGTAAATGACACAACAAGAAATTAAGATGTCAGGGAAAGTTGGGGCTGTAGAAGGCAATTAAAGTATGACCTGAAAATAAAGTTACTGGAAATTGAAATGATATGGTTGAAAATAAAGCATGGCAAGCAATTAACGTGCATGGTTGAAAATGAAGCATTGCAGGGAATTAAGGAGCATTGAAGAAGCATGATTGAACATAAAAATGCAGGAAATTGAAATAATATGATTGAAAATAAAACTACAGAAACATAAGAAAACATGACTGACAATAAAAATGCAAGAGGTTAAAGAAAGCATGACTAAAAATACGACTGCCAGAAATTAAGGAAAGCATGACTAAAAATAAAATTGTAGGAAATTAAGGAAGGCTTGACTGAAAAAAAAGTTGCAGTAAATTAAGGAAAGCTTGACTGAAAATAAAATTGCAGAAAATTAAAGAAAGCATGACTAAAAATAACACTGTAGGGAATTAAAGCAAGCATGACTGAAAACAAAGCTACCGGAAATTAAAGCAAGCATGATTGAAAATAAAACTGCAGGAAATTAAAGCAAGCATGATTGAAAACAAAACTGTAGGAAATTAAAGCAAGCATGACTGAAAATAGAATATGCAAGAAATTAAAGCAAGCATGATTGAAAATAGAACATGCAGGAAATTAAAGCAAACATGACTAAAAATAGAACATGGCAAGACATTGGAGAACATGATTGATAATAAAGCATGACATAATTGAACATAGAGCATGGTAGGGACTACTCTTTAGAGGGGCCGTCTCATGAAGAGCCTCGTTGAGGTTGGGTCTCAAGGAGTGGAAAATTAAAATGCAAATTCTTTAAAGGGGCTACCTCTTGAGAGCCTCTTTGAAGTATTGTCTCAAGGAGAGGAAATAAAAATGCAAACTCTTTAGAGGGGCTATCTCCTGAGAGCCTCCTTGAAGTATTGTCTCAAGGAGAGGAAATAAAAATGCAAACTCTTTAGAGGGGCTTCCTCCTAAGAGTCTTCTTGAAGTATGTCTCAAGGAAAGGAAATTAAAATGCATACTCTTTAGAAGTGTGTCTTTAAAAAGCTTCCTTAAAGTATATTTCAAGGAAAGGAAATTAAAATGCAAACTCTTTAGAGGGGCTGCCTCTTGAGAGTCTCCTTGAAGTATGTCTCAAGGAAAGGAATTTAAAATGCAAACTCTTTAGAAGGGGTTGCCTCATGAAGAGCCTCCTTGAAGTTGGGTCTCAAGGAGTGGAAATTTAAAATGCAAACTCTTTAGAAGTGTTTCTCTAAAGAGCTTCCTTGAAGTGTGTTTCAAGGAAAGGAAATTAAAATGCAAACTCTTTAAAAGGGCTACCTCCTAAGAGCCTCCTTGAAGTATTGTCTCAAGGAGAGGAAATTAAAATGCAAACACTTTAGAGGGGTTGCCTCATGAAGAGCCTCCTTGAAGTTGGGTCTTAAGGAGTGGAAATTTAAAATGCAAACTCTTTAGAGGGGTTGCCTCATGAAGAGCCTCCTTAAAGTGTGTTTCAAGGAAAGGAAAATTTAAAATGCAAACTCTTTAAAAGGACTGCCTCTTGAGAGCCTCCTTGAAGTATTGTCTCAAGGAGAGGAAATTAAAATGCAAACTCTTTAGAGGGGCTGCCACATGAAGAGCCTCCTTGAAGTTGGGTCTCAAGGAGTGGAAATTTAAAATGCAAACTTGGAAATAAACATGATAGGAAATTAAAAGTGCGGGAATTAAATGCTAGATTGGAGATAAAACTGCATAGCAAGAAATTAAAATGGGTACAGTTGAAAATAAACATGAGAAGAAATTAAAAGGCATGACTGAAATAAAAGTGCAAGAGATTAAGAGCAAGATTGGAGATAAAACTGCATGGCAAGAAATTAAAAACTGAGAATAAACATGAAAGGAAATTAAAAGGCATGATTGGAAATAAAAGTGCAAGAAATTAAAGGTTGGAAATTAAACATGCATGAAATAGGAGGTGTAGGAAATTAAATTTACAGGAAGTTAAGTTTGTGTGAAATAAAGGTTGCTGTGAATCAAATGTTGGGGCTGCAGTGTGTGTGGAGATAGTCTTCTGCTAGAGAGCAGGCGGAAGTCGAGGCACGAGTTGGCAGCCACGTACCAGGTGTCCGGACACGAAGAGTGAAGGTTGCAGTCAAGAGACGAATTTCCGCCAAGGAGCAGGTAGAATCTAGATCACTAGCCAGCAACCACTTCTGGAATTCTGGATGTGCAAAAGACCAGATGCACAAGCAAGGACCTACGTTAACTCTACGACCTTAAGTCTACGACTTAAGTTTATGGTCGTAAGTCTATGGAGCTTAGTCTACAGATCTACGTAAAGGTACGAGAAGGTAGGGGTCGAAAATCAGTAGAATGGGTAGGGTCACCTGGCTGGTCATCCTGTAGCTAGCCCAAGGGTCATTCGGTAGCTCTAGCAACATCCGGCTAGAGGTTAGGCGTGGCTAGAGAAGGCGTGCGACGAAAGTAGGTCCTGACAGTCAAATGTGTCCTTGTGGCTACTGATTGGCGATGAGCTTAAGAGTTCCTTTGTAACGTTGAGTTTGGAGTTTTCGCATGTGCCCTATAAATAGGGTTGTAACGTGTCGTATTGGAACTGTGACAGCACGAGAGAGTTCTTGCAAGAAAGCCTGTTGAGGGCGCAAGATGAGTGACTGTATGCAGTGAGCGTGTTTTACGAGGAAGCCTCTTGGCAATGCAAAGAGCAAGGTAGCACCACCACCTTGTGGATTAGGCAGTTTGCCAAACCACGTAAATCCTCGTGTCACCTTCATTCTTCTTCCTCCTTCTCTTCCACCTACGACGAATTGCGAGAGAGAGTGAGAGTGTTCTCGCTGGTGAGCAATCCAAGGAGACGCATTGTTGGGACACATACAGGTTGAGATGCACCGGGCAACTAGTGATGAGGTTGCGGGGTTTATTTTTCCTAATAATTGGTATCGGAGCTTCCAGGTTGAGAAGGGAATGTTGTTGGAAAACATAAAGCAAGAATACAGTCTCAGGTGGAGAAGCTAGCATTCGGGCAGAGTAGGTCGGAAACTGGCTGAATAGAGTGGAGTCCAAAGTAGAGTGCCACTAGGAGCAGGTGGTCGTCCAGAAGAGACAACATTTGGCAGGAAGGGCAGAAATTGGCTATGGAGACCGGCAACCAGATAGATCAACCCGGATTCTGGAAGAAGGTCGTGATGGTTGAGGAGAGGAAAGCATCGACAAGTTCAACGGAAAGGATTTCGATTTCTTGAAAATGTAGATGGAAGACAATCTGTACCAGAGAGATCTTCACCAATCGCTAACAAGAAGGAAGCCAAAGAAGATGGAGCAAGAATAGTGGGAGCTTTTGGATTGAAAAGCTCTTAGACTGATTCGATTGTTGTTGGCAAGGAATGTGCTATTCAATATTGCTAAGGAGATGATAATGATGGGCGTCATGAAGGCCCTATCCAATACCTATGACAAGCTGACAACGTCCAATAAGGTGTTCCTTATGTGCAGACTCTTTAACCTAAAGATGTGGAAGGGAGCGTCAGTGGTCGACCATGTGAACGAACTAAACATGATATTGTCCCAGCTGGACTTAGTAGAGACTGTGTTTGGCGATGAAGTTCGAGCGTTGATCTTGTTGTCATCGCTACCATCGAGCTGGTCAACTGTGGTGACTTCTATGAGCAACTTGTTGGGGCACAAAAGATTGGACATGGGGCAGATAATAGATCTGGTGTTGAACAAGCATATCTGCTAGAAGAGTAGCAGAGAGATGTTAACATCTGCACTTAGTGTGGAGAGTAGGAGACGTAGCTAATCCAGAGGCCGAAATTCTGGCAAGTACCGGCAGAAATCACGTGGCAAAAGCAAGAGCCATGCGAAAATCAAGTGCTGGAACTGCGAGAAGTTCAGACACTTTCTGTTGAAGTGTCTGGAACCTAGGAAGGCAGATTCCACCAAGGGAGCTAGGGTGAATGTTCTAGTAGATGACGTAGGAGATGCCTTGATTTGCTGTGCCGACAGTTCGGTCAACACATGGGTGATGGACTCGGGAGTGTTGTTTCATACGACGTACTAGAAGGAGCTACTGCAAAACTATTAGGAAATGCTAGTATAGAAGGTATACTTGGCCAACAACTCAAGTTTGGACGTTTTGGGATGAGGTGAAGTCCTAATCCAGACAAAGCAAGGACTGTGGAAGCTTCAAGATGTGAGGTTCATCCCAGATCTGGCTAAGAATTTGATCTTTATTAGTTAGCTTGACGAGGAGGGTCACCATGTTGGGTTTGGTAGCGGCAAGTGGAAGGTGACCAAGGGCATCCGGGTGGTTGCATCTGATCAGAGGACCGGAACCCTATATCTCATAGTAGGAGAGGTGGAAATTCGGTCAACAGTGGCGGTAGTCGCCACAGAAGTGTCTGGGTAGTGGCATTGTCGGTTGGGACACATGGGCAAGAAGGGACTGAACGTGTTGGTAGCCGGTGAAAGAATTTCGGATCTCAAGGAAATTCATCTAGAGAGCTGCATCTTGAGGAAGCAAAAGAGGGTCAGCTTCTCAAGGGTAGTATACAGGGCAAGATTGGGTAAGTTGGACCTGGTACACAAATGTGTGGGGGCCAACACCTATTCACTTGGAAGGCGGATCCCAATACTACGTCACATTTATCGACGACAGTACCTAGAAGGTCTGGGTGCACTTTCTCATGCACAAGTAAGAGGTTTTCCAAACTTTGAGGAAGTGGAAGGCAAAAGTGGAGAATCAGACAGGGAGAAAGGTTAGGTGCATCAAATTAGATAATGGCAATGAATATGACAGCGGTGAATTCATCGACTTCTGTGAGTAAGAAGGAATCAGGAGAGTCTAGATGGTGTCTAGAACCCCGTAGCAGAATGGCATTGCCAAGAGGATGAACCAGATGTTGAACAAAAGAGCTTGGTGCATGAGGTTACATGTTGGGTTATTGAAGTTGTTCTGGGCAGAAGCCATCAGCATGGTGGCTTACCTAATAAATTGAGGGCCATCAGTCCCGATTAATTTCGGGATTCTAGAATAGTTGTGGAGTGAGGAGGTTAGCTTGTCTCATCTCTCGGTGTTTATCCTATCAACATATCAGTGAGGGCAAGAGGGATAAACTGGATCCGAAATCAAGAAAGTGCTACTTCATTGGGTATAGACGGGGTTATCTTGGTCATAGGCTCTAGGATGATGAAGCCAAAAAGGTGGTTTGTGCAAGAGACGTCATGTTTGAAGAGAAGCACTTGTACAAGCACAGGGGTGTAGAGTCAGTTGAGCGATAACCGGGTAGCACCACTCGACAACCGGTTGAAGAAGGGTAGCAACTGAAAGTCTAGAGCTAGCCGTAGGCTGAAGCAAGTAGGGCCCCCCCACAAGTTCTAAACGAGCAGGACTGAAATCTGGTAGGTGACAACTGGATTTCTGAAGAGCAAATAGGGTAGACCAAGGAGATTTATGGTAGGGCTGTAGAGGAGCTAGTAGCTAGCTCAGCTAGGCGGCAATCGGGTAGCAACACTCGGTTACTGGCTGAAGAGGAGCAACATCAATTACATGGAGGTGTTCTCTCTGGTAGTCAAGATGACCACGATGAGGACCGTCCTGAGCATAGCAACAGTTGAGGATTTGTTCCTGGAACAAATAGATGTGAAGACGACATTTCTTCATGGAGATTTGGACAAGGAGATCTACATGTGGTAGCCAAATGGGTACGTGGAAACCGGCAGGGGAGCTAGATTGGTCTGCCAGTTGTAGAAGAGTTTGTATGGGTTGAAGCAAGTGCCTAGGTAGTGGTACAAGAAATTCGATAGCTTCATTTGTACCGTGGGCTTCAATAGATGTAATACAGACTATTGCTGCTACATCAAGAAGATGGAGTGCTACGTCATCCTACTGATCTACGTAGATGACATGTTGATTGTGAGCTCTAAGATGGAGGAGATCTAGAAGTTGAAGGGTTAGCTCAACCAGAAGTTCAACATGAAGGACTTGGGCGAGGTCCGGTAGATACATGGGATGCGGATCATCCGAGACAGGAAGGTCGGCACCTGTAGATACATGGCATCAGTCACCTCTCTCGCTTATCTTTATGTCTCAGAGCTAGATCTGTCACCAGCCAGCACAGATCACAACATGTTGCTCTACATCATGGTCAAGTATAGGGATTTATGCATCCCAATGGTGATGATTGACAACAGGTCTGCGCTCAATCTGTGTCCATTACAGGTTGTGTGCAAGATAGGGTTGCTCGAGGACAACCTCCTCCAGTTAGACAAAGGGATGAGGGGGTTTGATGGGCCACTCCACAAGGCCAAGGGGACGATCACTCTGCCACTTTAGGTCGACCCAACAACCTTTGATGTCTTATTGCACATCGTAGATATCCTGGCATTGTACAACACAATTTTTGGGCACCCCTGGCTGCATGAGAATTGAATCATCCCATCGACCTTGCACCGAATGTTGAAGTTTTTCTGGAAAGGGGAAATAGTGGTGGTCAACATCTACACCTAGTGTGGAGAGTAGGAGACGTAGCTAGTCCAAAGGTCGAAATTCTGGCAAGTACTGGCAGAAATCATGTGGCAAGAGCAAGAGCCATGTGAAAATCAAGTGTTGGAACTGCGAGAAGTTCAGACACTTTCGGTCGAAGTGTCCGGAACCTAGGAAGGCGGATTCAACCAAGGGAGCTGGGGTGAATGCTCTAGCAGATGACGTAGGAGATGCCTTGATCTGCTGTGTCGACAGTTCGGTCAACATGTGGGTGATGGACTCAGGAGTGTTGTTTCATACGATGTACTAGAAGTAGCTACTACAAAACTATTAGGAAATGCTAGTATAGAAGGTATACTTGGCCAACAACTGAAGTTTGGACGTTTTGGGATGAGGTGAAGTCCTAATCTAGACAAAGCAAGGACTATGGAAGCTTCAAGATGTGAGGTTCGTCCTAGATCTGGCTAAGAATTTGATCTCTGTTAGTTAGCTTGACAAGGAGGGTCACCATGTTGGGTTCGGTAGTGGCAAGTGGAAAGTGACCAAGGGTATCCAGGTGGTTGCATCCAATCAGAGGACCAGAACCCTATATCTCACGATAGGAGAGGCAGAAATTCGGTCAACAGTGGCGGTAGTCGCCACAGATGTGTCTAGGTAGTGGCACTGCTGGTTGGGACACATGGGCAAGAAAGGACTGAACGTGTTGGTAGCCAACAAAAGAATTCCGGATCTCAAGGAAATCAGTCTAGAGAGCTGTGAGAGTTGCATCTTGGGGAAGCAAAGGATGGTCAGCTTCTCAAGGGTAGTATACAGGCCAAGATTGGGTAAGTTGGACCTGGTACACAGATGTGTGGGGGCCAACACCTATTCGCTCGGAAGGTGGATCCCAGTACTACGTCACGTTTATCGACGACAGTACCTAGAAGGTCTGGGTGCACTTTCTCAAGCATAAGTCAGAGGTTTTCCAAGCTTTGAGGAAGTGAAAGGCAAAAGTGGAGAATCAGACAGGGAGAAAGGTTAGGTGCATCAGATTAGATAACGACAATGAATATGACAGTAGTGAATTCATCGACTTCTGTGAGTAAGAAGGAATCAGGAGAGTCTAGACGATGTCTGGAACCCCGCAGCAGAATGGGGTTGTTGAGAGGATGAACCGGACGTTGAACGAAAGAGCTCGGTGCATGAAGTTACATGTTAGGTTATTGAAGTTGTTCTAGGCAGAAACCATTAGCATGGTGGCTTACCTAATAAATTGAGGGCCATCAGTCCTGATTAATTTCGGGATTCTAGAAGAATTGTGGAGTGAGGAGGTTAGCTTGTCTCATCTCCGGGTGTTTATCCTATCAACATATCAGTGAGGGCAAGAGGGATAAACTGGATCCGAAATCAAGAAAGTGCTACTTCATTGGGTATAGATGGGGTTATCTTGGTTATAGGCTCTGGGATGATGAAGCCAAAAAGGTGGTTTACGCAAGAGATGTCATGTTTGAAGAGAAGCACTTGTATAAACACAGGGGTGTAGAGTTAGTTGAGCGATAGCCGGGTAGCACCACCCGACAACCGGTTGAAGAAGGGCAGCAACCGAAAGTCTAGAGCCGGCTGTAGGCTAAAGCAAGTAGGGCTCCCCCACGAGTTCTGAATGAGCAGGACCAAAATCTGGTAGGTGACAATTGGATTTCTGAAGAGAAAATATGGTAGACCCAGGAGATTTACGGGTAGGGCTGTAGAGGAACTAGTAGCTAGCTCAGCTAGGCGGCATCGGGTAGCAACAGCCGGATATTGGCTGAAGAGGAGCAACATCCGAAGGAGTGGCGGGTGGTTATGCCAGGACCCAAAAGATCAACAAGGGTCTTCAAGCCTTCGGAAAGGTACACACTATCTTTCAACTTCCTGCTATTGATAGATGACAGTGAGATAGGGAGTTACCCCGAGGTGATTGAAGTGGAAGACGCGGATTAGTGACAGCCATGAGGGAAGAGATGCAATCTCTAGAAAAGAACTAGATATGGTAGATGACTCCATTACCAGAAGGCAAGAAGACACTTGACAGCAAGTGGGTGTTAAGACTGAAGGAACAACTAGATGGCAGTAAGAAATACAACGCCAGACTTGTCGTCAAGGGGTACCAACAGGTTCAAGACATCAACTACACGGAGGTGTTCTCTTTGGTAGTCAAGATGACCATGGTGCGGATCGTCCTGAGCATAGCAGTAGTTGAGGATTTGTTCCTGGAACAAATAGATGTGAAGACGACATTTCTTCATGGAGATTTGGATGAGGAGATCTACATGTGGTAGCCAAATGGGTATGTGGAAACCGGTAGGGGAGCCAAATTGGTCTGCCAGTTGTAGAAAAGTTTGTATGGGTTGAAGCAAGTGCCTAGGCAGTGGTATAAGAAATTCGATAGCTTCATTTGTACCGTGGGCTTCAATAGATGTAATACAAACTATTGCTGCTACATCAAGAAGATGGAGTGCTACGTCATCCTACTGATCTACGTAGATGGCATGTTGATTGTGAGCTCTAAGATGGAGGAGATCTAGAAGTTGAAGGGTCAGCTCAACCAGAAGTTCAACATGAAGGACTTGGGTGAGGCCCGGTAGATACATGGGATGCAGATCATCCGAGACAGGAAGGTCGGCACTTGTAGATACATGGCATCAGTCACCTCCCTCGCTTATCTTTATGTCTCAGAGCTAGATCTGTCACCAGCAGCACAAATCACAACATGTTGCTCTACATCATGGTGCAATATAGGGATTTATGCATCCCAATGGTGATGATTGACGATAGGTCTATGCTCAATCTGTGTCCATTACAGGTGGTGTGCAAGATAGGGTTGCTTGAGGACAACCTCCTCCAGTCAAAGAAAGGGATGAGGGGGTTTGATGGGTCACTCCACAAGGCCAAGGGGACGATCACTTTGCCACTTCAGGTCGACCCGACAACCTTTGACGTCTTATTGCACATCATAGATATCCTGACGTCGTACAACATGATTTTGGGGCACCCCTAGCTGCATGAGAATTGAATAATCCCGTCAACCTTGCACCGAATGTTGAAGTTTTTCTAGAAAGGGGAAATAGTGGTGGTCCTAGTAGAGGATTATTACAATCCAGACTCGTTTGTGGCCACAATAGAACCACCATCATTTATCAAGGGGCAGACATGCGCCATTCCTCCCGATGAAGAATATGCCCATCATTCGACAACTTTAGATTATCTAGCTCGAATGATGCAACCATTAATCGAGAAATAGACAGTCAAGGAGTCTACCCCAGAGGATGGGCTTTCCGAATTATTCCAGATGGAATTGCTGAAAGACGTGTCAGCATTCAAGCATCGACAGCTAGATGGCTCTGGAGCACCAATTGCTGCCAAGCCATAGTGGTATGTGAAAGCACAGGGGTCAATCAGGTATGATCCCTCCTCTCATCCCCTTATTTAGTTTTCACTAACCCCCACCTGATGGCCTAGGTGGGAAATAGTAGGTTTGCAGGCCATAAGGCAATCATAATAGGCTTCGAGATAAGCAGCACTCAAGGCCCAGACATGAGAATAAGGTAACCCACTCAAGTATGCCATCTAGACAATGGAGTTCCAAACTTGTCCTACTGCAAAACAATACACCGTCTAGGGCTCAGCATCCCATAGAAGATCACTGACTCGAGGGTCCGAACAATAAGGATCAGAGCCCTTCCTCTCCTTCCAGCGTAAGGGGCATTGCCTCTCTTGCCTTCATCTGTCCGACAAGGCATCCTCGACTCAGGTATCCAACATCCAGATTCATCCTCGGATGTCCAGACCAATTTTAACCGGTTGCCGATGTACAAATCTAGCAAGTTGGAAGATGGCGTTCGCCCTAATCACTGCAAAAGAGACGACCTTCCTTTTCACACGCAAATGAGGTTTTTCCTACACTTTTGCATATTTATAAGGATATCTAGGTATTCGGGTTTGTTCGACCCGAATACAACAAATATATGCAAGGTTGGTGACTTGACAGGTTAGTAGATGGGTACTCAAGATTTTCGTCGAATTTTATCAGAACACCGCTGTTCCCCCTTGAGGTAGGCATTTGAGGAACAAATCCTTCCTTTATCTTGATTCGCCTCAAGTATGTCAGGTCATCCTCAGACCCTGGTTATCGGTCTCCCTCCCTCCTGGTCCTCCAACCTCGCTCAGGGAGGGGCATTCTATTGACCCCTTATACTTGGGGAGGTAGGCAGTAGGTATTGTGGTGAGTTAGGCCCAAGCATTTGGCCCCACATGATTTGGATTCAAGTAATGTTGTATTATGGAGTACCAACTTGCCCACCCTGGAAGTTCAGGCTGTCTTCTGGCAATATCAGTCGAAAGCCAGGCCTCTTGGGTGGAAGCTTCGTTTAGTCTTCCGCCCCAAGTCTCTCGCGTAACCATCGTATGCCGATTGTGTCATCTCGTGTATAACAAATCCTCGAATGGTTGCTGCTCGGTCAAGGATTTCATCTGCTAGACAGAACCTTTGCCATCATCAATCCACTTCTAAGGAAGTACCATTTTTCCTAACGTCTTTTTTATGGTACTTCCATTTTTTCTCTTGGCCAATCGTAAGGTAAAGGCTGTAGTGTTACGGCCAACCGTAGTGTAAAGGTTGTAGTATTACGATCGACCGTAGAATAAAACATGGTACTTTATGACATAGCCATCTGAGAGTGAGCTAGTCACCAGGCCCAAAGCGGCCACCACTAGTGATTCTCCAATGGTACGAGCATGGCCCTCACTACTTCTAACACGCCTTCCAAAAGTAGTACGATTGAGAGACCAAGTTTAAGAAAAGACCAGAGGCCCGACGATAAGTAGGAGGATTTCTGAACCATAAGGCGAATGTCCGACCTTGATAGCCACTTGATACGCCCCTAGAGGTGCGAAACCAATCTCCAAGCGACTGACCGGACAAGTATAGATCTTCGGTCTTCCGTAGTAGAAATGACGAAATTCTGATGAATAGAGCGAAATTCCATCCCTTTGCTCTGGTTATTTCAAGAACGCTTGGAAACTCACTACACGAGGTTAGTCCCTTAGTGATTGAATGCACTAATGCAGGTCTTTAGACTTCCACAACAGGAGCGACAGAATTCTGATAAATAGAGCGAAATTCCGCCTCGTTACACCAGTCATTTTCAGAACACATTAGAGATTGCTACAACAAGCCAGCGAACACTAACCTTCCGCAGTAGATGAGGTGGAATTTCGGCCAGAAAGGTGGAATTCTGGCCCAGAGTGTCGGTATCTATCAATAATCTCAAATGTTGTGAGTCCAATTGTCTCCCAACTGACGAAACGGGTGCGACACTTGGCCTTCCAACGCTTGGTGGTTCAACTTCGCGAAACGTTGCGACCTTAGCCTATAAATAGTCCTCCCCTTGCCACTAGGGAGGGGTTTGACTCTTTGATTTGTTGTGGCTGCTCGAGTGTTCAAGCGTCCTAGCCCCTTTTCCGTCCGGCTTCCGACGTTCATCTGCGGCCAACCATCTACACACAAGGGCTCGTCGACTTGGACTCCGGACTAACCTTCCTACAGCTTAGTCTTCCTCTCCCACTTTCCCACTAGCGGGAAAGGGGGAAACGACCCTTTCACTTTAAGTAACTCTGTCTCACCTGGTCGTCCATGGCTTCGACCAGGGAAGTTTTCCCTTCTCTTGGGGATCACCCAAGATTCCCTCCTCCCTTCTAGCCCCGCTTGTACATTACTTGGGATTGGGAGGGATTTGCCTTTTAATGTTTTCCTTAGGCAAGGATATTTTCCTTGTTGTACCAAGTGAACGCCTAGCCTGAGTGAAGCCTCACTCCTTACTTAGGACCATGCATGTTGTTTTTATGTTTTCAAGGTCACTGCGGATATCTTTTTCTTCGAGTTGGTTATGTTTACCTTGTTTTCGCTTGCATTAGTTTAAATACACGGGTCTGTGCATTGCAAGACGAAACATGGAACCGATCTTTGGATATACTGGTTCCAGTTGGTCGACCGACAAGGAAGCTGGTCGTCGCCCCTATGCCAACCAAACTTAATTGGCACCTTTGACGTGTCGCATTTCTTTTTGGCCATTTTCATTTCTCTCGCACCCTTGTCTGATTGTGCAACTAGCTCCACACAAATAGTTTGATTTTATCTTTTTTTATTTTCGCAAGTGGAAGTCCATCGGGGCCAGTGGACTCCCCGATGTATCCTTCTCTTTCTCCCTTGGTGCCACCTCTAGATGCAAGTTCACGCATCATGGCCTAGGTAGGTGCCCCAAGATTAAACTCGATCCTGAGTCCTCGTGTGGCCCCTCAAGTCGAAGACCAGCAGTTCCGAAAGTATCCACCGGAACTTTGAAACGTTATTTCCTTGAGGCGAGACCCCTTTTGCGTTTTCTCATTTATTTAGTATGATACCAAGGGTTGATGTAAATCATGCTTCCCCCCTTGTTTTATTTATTCATTTTTCTCCTGATTGATCTCACTGGTTTCTGACTTCCTCCATGGCTGGAATATCAAGGACGAGTCCCAATTTTCTATTCCTGGAAATCCTTTTATAAGCTGTTGAGAGGCCAGATTTTATCTGGGCTGGCTGGGGGTGCCTAATCCCTTCCCCACTAGTACCTAGAGCTCCTTATCTAGTCTTTTGGACAGTAGACACCCTTGTCATACTTATCTCTTACTCTTTTAATGGGAATTTTTAGTTTGTGTTGTGTTCAGACTCAAAAGTGTGCATTTTATTGATATTAATTCATATGTTTAGTGAGTTTTATTTACATTCTACTTTGAAATATGATGATTACAAAGTTAACTATACTTTTGAGCAGTATGCACGATTATTCACGTTAATGATGCATGAATTACGTTTTGAGTCATTAATTATATTTATGTTTATTACCTATTGAGAAAGGAATGAATGATTGACATTTGACTCTTTAGGTTGCTAATAGAATGATTAATATATAGAGAAAAACTCGTGATTTATGGTTAAATACAAGTCTGAGGGTTACGTTGTTTACCCACAGACTTATCTATGGGTTAAGCTGTTTACCCTCGGACCATTCTATGAGCGTTAAGGGTTTACTCATGAACTTATGCGAGGGTAAACTAGTTGGCAATACTTGTTGCTTTATCATTTTGATAAACACCAATGGCAACCTGTCAAAAGATTTTATTTTGGAGGAAGTCCAATAAACAACAAAAACCATGTGATTATCAAGGAAGTTATTTACTTGATAACAAATTGTACCCCTACATTTATTAATGAGATTAATGTCATTGCCATCAATATTGAAGATGAATCAATGAGGCTCTTACCCATTCTATAGCCTATGGGAGTACTGTCAAGTTCATTCTATGATTTAGTTGAGTTGGCTGTACTGAGAGGAATCAATGGAGGGTCTCAATCACTAAGTTTAATTAGATGGTGGGATGATGATATGAAATTCGAAATTTGGAAAGTACAGGACATTGAAAATTGGGAATGGAGTTGAGTCTACGTTGAATTGCAACTGGAAAATCTGGGAACTCCTAACATTCCTTTTGTAGGAAAAATCAAGGGTTGCTGTTTCATCAATGGAGACACTCTTATCTATTGTGCATGGGATGATCTTTATTATTACAAGATCCACTTGTTCGAAGGAGGCTGTAGCACTAAACTTATTCATCAATTATCTTTGCCTGCTTTTGCAGTGTGGTTTCACGAGTTAATTCCCTATGCAAATACTCTACAACACTATGTGTAACATTTCCTGTTTACCCACATGTTAGTTCGAGGGTAAACTAGTTTATCCACGAACCTAGTCGTGGGTTATTTCAAAATTTTCCTCTATTGAACACGTGCAATGTTTTTATTTCCTTTGGAACATCTTTGTTGTATCGTGCTCAAAATCTACATGATTGTGGTTTTTTCGTTACATATTTTTAAGAAATCTGAAATGTTATATCATTTACTACAGTTGTGGTATTATTGTAAATAGATGTACCTATTGAATGACAACATGAGATGGCAGCTAAAGCTCATCTAATGATGGTACACAAGTAAACCTACTTTTACATTTAAATGTTGTATGTCAGGTTAGTCTAGGGATTCATCTCATAGGTTAGTCAGAACACCTCCAAGAAGAACACTTATGGCTGCCCCGCAACATGATCAACCTATCGAACAAACAATAGGTAGTATATTTTACCCTAATTTAATGGATGAACCTTCCTGTATCACACTACCTGAATGCCCTAATGACAGATTTGAATTAAATTCTAATTACAACAACCAATTACCAAAATTTCATGGATTCAAAAAAGAAGATGCTTATTGGAACTTAAAAGAATTTAATGAAGTTTGTAATATAATGAAAGTACCAAACATGACTGTTGATGCAATTAAACTAAGGTATATGCCTTTTGCTTTAAAAGATAGTGCAAAAAGATGGTTATACAGTTTACAACCAAATTCAATTATCACATGGAATCAATTCTGTTCTGAATTTCTAGGAAAATACTATCCAATGCATGTCACAATTAAAAGGAAAAATGAAATTTTAAATTGTAAACAGAAACTAGGAGAACCTTTTTGGAAATATTTTGCAAGGTTTCAAGATCTCCTAGCTCAATGCCCACATCATGGAGTAGAGAGAATGACCCAAATCTGAACTATTTATGAAGGGATTGGTTATCACACCAAGACACTCTTAGAATCTTTGAGTCAAAATGGATTTCTGAACTAAGGAATAGATAATGCTTGGAAATTTTTAAAAGATCTAGCCAAAAGAACTGCCCAATGGGAGAGTGCTGCTGAAGTAAGTCAAGAATAAATTCCTACCCCTAGAGGAGTTCATGTTGTTGAACTACATATTGCTTTAGAGGCTAAGATGGCTAGCTTGATACATAAAATTGATGAGCTACAACTTAAACAAAAGATTGAGCCTATCATGCCTAAATGTACAAGTTGTTTTGCCATAGGTCATGTTGTAGAAGACTGTTCTATTTTAAATGACTCTAAAGATGTTAATGTTTTATTCTATAATCAACATAACAACTCAAATTTCAATCCTACTTATAATCCTAGGTGGAGGAACCATCGTAATTTTTCATGGAAAAATCCAAGCCAACAACCACCTCAATCTATAGGACAACCTTTTATTGAACAAAATGCAATGAACAATAGTTCTTTAAATGTAAATCATAATCAATCTATTCATGATCAGACTTTTGAGAAACAAATATCAAGCTTACTGCAAAAAGTAGATTCAACATTAAAATTGAATCCTTAAATTGTTGCACATGATCAAGCTATTAAAAGAATTGAAACACAATTGAACCAAATATCAAATTCGCTGAACCTAAGAAATAAAGGTGATCTTCCAAGCCAATCTTTACAGAATCCCCATGTACCTGATGGGCATACAGCTCACAGAGGGGATGTGCAACACCACTCGACTTAAGCTAATGAGGCTGTAGTTTGGTGGTGTCTGTTTATAAACCACTTGGTTTTCTTGTGAACCATTACAAGCCACAAGCTTAGCACTATAGGAGCACTGTTTTTATTTCTTTGTTTTTTAGAAAATATCCCCCTTTTCCAACATATCTTACTCAGGCATAGCACTGGTATTTAATTTCGACAGCATTACTCATGCATTTCAAATGCTTTATCATACTAAGTTCAATGCATTATTTAGCATGCATATGCTTAATATGAAGGAGAAGTTTACTTTATTTTATAGTTGTTATAAATTTTCCTATTCATACTGAACTTTTCTATTTACCTTGAGGACAATGCAAAGTTTAAGTATGGGGGGAGGTTTATGTTTCATTTCAGTTTTATGTTTCATCAATTTAAATAGTTTAAAAATGTTCAAAATTTTAAATTTTTCACATCTTTTATATCTTTTATATTTTTATGTTTTTCTTAAGGACAAACCTTGAGGAATATGAGTTTCAAGTGTTGCTATTAGAATTAATGGGTAGACCCTATTATACTGAGAGAGAATCTCCAGAGCTAATTCCAAATAACCTATTGCCCTTAGATGAAATAGATTTCAGATTAACTTGTGCAATGGGTTGAGTCTTCCTGTTTCATTTGAATTAATGCCTTGTTCACCTAATTTTCTAAAGAAGATTCAATTTCTTTCTCTTTACCCTATTTGAGTGGAGAGATAACCTATGCCGAGTGCCACCAAAAAAAAAAAAAAAATCATAATATGAAAATTTTCCATTCTGGTGTGCATTATATTGAGATACCTCCCAACTTTTCTGAGTTAGAGGTGATGTGAAGGAAGGTAGTAAGGGTTTGAGCTTTAATGCACCATGGAGTTCATTTAGGAATTAGATTATGGAGATATAAGGAGATGAACTTAATTGACTATAGGTCATCTATTAGTTCTAAAAGTGCAATGCTATGTCATTTACTTTGTTTTTATAAGTAGTTAAAAAAAAGAAGAAAAAAGAAAAGAGAAGTACTGAAATATATTGAATGAAAATGAGAAATATTTATAGAGAAAGAATCAGAAAACTTAAGGGATCAATGTCAATATGAGTAGAAAAAGGGAAATATTTGAAGTCATTTGGGATGTGAGAATGAAGTGAAATGATACTATATCAACAAGTCAACATTCTGAGTGATGATATATTATTGTCTTATCCCTTGTCTATCGGCTAGAGCATTTTCCAATATCTTAGAAAGGATGGGAGTATCTCAAATTACCCTCTTTTGTTGGTAATATGTGTATGCTTGCTTTAATGATTTAATTTCTGATTGAGAGTAGTGAGGGTGCGAATTCCTCTTGCTTGCACAAGATAGATGGTTCTCATGAAAAGGTGACTTTTTGTTCACATTTTAAATGAGTCTATTCGATTTAAGGGCAATGAGAGGGAGTGTTGTAAGACTGAGCCACCTCATCCCCCTAATGTTGTTCTAGCAACAAGTGATTCAAACCATCCTTGGGTTGGTTCTGTTTCTCTCCTCTCTTCTTTTCTTTCTTTCTCTTATATCTTATTTCTTTTGTTTCTTTGGACTTTGTGGGTGTATCCATTGAAAACCCCCTGGAGACACAACTCTAGTACTAGGGTAACCTAGGGGTTTAAAGACTTACTGCACCTACTAAGTGTAATCGTGTTCCCTACGAAAGTGGTCTACTATAGTTTTAGTTAGTTTTATTTAGTAGTCTTTATTACCTACATAGTTTTTTTTGTTTCATTTTAGTATTTTGCTAAGGGACTAGCAAAACTTAACTATGGAGGATTTGTTTAGACTCAAAAGTGTGTATTTTATTGATATTAATTTATGTATTTTAATGAGTTTTATTTACATTCTGCATTGTATTATGATGATTACAAGGTTAACTATACTTTTGAGAAATATGCATGATTATTCACATTAATGATGCATGAATTACGTTTTGAGTTGTTAATTATGTTTATGTTTATTATCTATTGAGAAAGGAATGAATGATTGACATTTGACTCTTTAGATTGCTAATAGAACGATTAATATACAGAGAAAAACTCATGATTTATGCTTAAATGAAAGTTTGAGGGTTATGTTGTTTAACCACAGACTTATCCATGGGTTAAGCTGTTTACCCTCGGACCATTTTTATGAGCGTTAAGGGTTTACCCACGAACTTACGCGAGGGTAAACTGGTTTACCTTCGGACCTGTTCCCTGTTTGTTTTATGCAATGAATTTCATTGATATTAAAGCAATTAGAATTACAGTTAAGATCTAAATGTTATGAATTATTTCTCTTGTAATATGATGTGTTTCACGAAAGGTATTTCTTAAGTATTAGCATAATACATATTCATCTATAAAACAGTCTTGTAGCCTTGGAACTGCCAATCCACCATTTACAGAGCATTTTCCATCTTCTCCATCTTCCATCCTCTACCCACTCATCTCTTCCGAGAGGGGATTGACGACCTCCTCTTCTCCAACCATTCGCATAGTGTATTTGCTGTTCTTTTCTCAACCTGAGCATATCCTTGAAGGAGAGACTCTCGGCACTGGTTGCTTCCTCCTCTGTTCTTTGGTGTAATTGTGGATTGATGCCCCAAAATTTCACTGCAAGGTCGAAAGGAAGGCCTACCAAATTGATGACCTGGTGGATCGAAAGTAAAGACAAAGAGAAGTTCTCAGCCTAAGCAAGTTTTGAAGGGAGGAATTACAATGAAATATTAGGTGTTCTTTTCATTTTTATTTTCTTTATTTTACTTAACGTTTTTACAATTACACTCAAATCTACAATCACACACTTTATCAACTTAATTACGGTAATTAGACTATGTTTTTATATTTGCTATAATGTTGAATGTTGCATTCTTACTTTTACAAGTTGTTTGTATTGTATTGTGTTTCTTGCATTGTATTGTGTGTTGTATTTTGAAATATATAAAAAGACCAAAAATATAATCATTTAACTCTTAGAAGTTTTAGTCAATTTGAATCGTGCTATTTTTACATTTGAAACTCACAATTATCGCACAACCCTTGGGTAAGTACGAGGGTAGAGACGTTTACCCACGAGCTACCTTGAGGGTTAAGTGCACACTAATCCCTGTGGACAAACCCGTACTTGCACACTAATTACATCTGAACTCGTGCACTTGCGGTGAATTAAAATATTTCACACACACAATTTATATAAGAAAAGAATTACAAGTTTTTGCAGAGTAACACTATGAATGGTCTTCCTTTCCTCAGTTTCCTTGTTTTTCCTTTCAAAACAAGGTGGCGACTCCGTTTTACTCATTTTTTTTTTTGACACTTACCCGGAGCCCATTTTTTACTCTCATTTGCCCAAGGATGGCATCCACCGTCCATTGAGGGATTTTCCCAAGAGGAGACAACAATGCCCCTTTGTGCATTAGCTCTTATTTCACAACCTGTTGAGACTATTCATCTTCTTCCACGACACACGCCATGACCTCAACTTCCACTGCTCCTCCTACTTTTGCTTGGATAAAGATGTTGAATTTTGAGAAGTTCAATTTGAATGCAAGAATGTGGCATGACGAGGGGAAAAGGAAGATAAAAGGGGTCATCTAGGAACAAGAACTGGAAATGGTGAAGGAAGACACAGCCGAGTGTCTTAAACAAAGTAAGGAAGCTTCTATTATTGTTCTAGCTTTTCTTAAAGAGAAGATAACTTCTTACATTGAACAAGAAACTAATTAGGAGAGGTTAGCTCGCCCTAGAAATAATTTAGTTCAAGAATTGTTTCATAAAAGATGTGTATTCTAGTTTCATAGAGAGGTGTACTGCTTAGCCACGGGTGGTTCCATTACAATTAGAAGAAAAACTTATATTTCAAGCCCGTGGCAAACAACAACAACCTGGAGGTCTGTGTACACAAAGGAGTGGATGAAATTAATGAAGTTTGATGACTTTAAACTTGTGGCAGTAGACCGGCATATAGGCGCTGCATCCATAATAAAATAAGGGAGAAGATCCTGAAGGATTTAAAATATCAGTTAAACCATTTTGAAAATAAAGTATGGAAGGAATTCACTTGTCTTCCCCATGAGGTTATTCAGGCCATTGATGATCATACTCACCAAGCATGACAAGATGAATGCACAATTAGGCCCAAAAACACTTTGGCATAGGATATAGTTCACACTTGGGCCAAGTTATGGTTCATGAAGACATTATATTGTGCCATCACTAAGGAGTTGAATGTATCAAATGTCACTAAAGATGTGGTTTTTGCTTGCCTCCTAGAAGATAGGGATGAGAGGGAGCAATATGAGTTTTTCATTCAGAGATGTCTTTCACTGGGGGAGAATTTTGAAGTGGCTAAGATTGCAGCTCAGTGTGATCTACATGACTGGAGAAAATGTATGGCTGAGAATGCCTCTTTTGCAGCTGAAATGGCAGAGGTTGAGGCTCTTCAGAAGGTAGCAGAGGAAGTGGAAATTAAGGATGAGCCACAAGATTCTGATTTTATATATATTAGTGAAGATGTAGCTGGCCCTTTAGCACCACAGGAAGGTGAAAGAACTCATAATGTAGAGCAACATCAGCATCATGAAGAAGAAAAAGAAGAAGAAGAAGAAGAAGAACACCACCACCACCCCCAACAACAATTGGAACAAGAACAACAAGAAGGAGATAGACAGGAGGGAGATGTTTCAATAACAGGGTAGGAGGAAGAGGAAACAGAAGAAAGTGAAGAGGATATCACCCTAGGTGCATATCTTCTTCAATACAAAAAGACACTTCCTTCTTCCTCAGATATATCAACCCTAGAAGAGATCCCTCCTATTGTGGAGGCTGAAAATTAGATGGATTTTCAGGTAAAACTTACATTTTAAATTCAACTTTGATCTCAACTTTAAATTAATTTGAATGTTCATGTTTCATTTGTGCATAATTTTAATTTTTAGGAAGAAGAACCTATGGTAGGAGCAATTGTTCCTACAGTAGACTTCCAAAATTTTGGGGAAGTGGATCAGACCATTCATGAAGCAATCATTTTTGCTTCAGAAGAGGGTCAGGTAACTATTTTAACATTAAACTCCTCTTTTGGTTTTTGTTTTAGTTTTAGATAAGTAGTTCATGACTTAGTCTTAGCTCTTTTTTTTATATGTGTACGTGTGTATTACAGCATGCTCTAGTAGAGGAAATTCTCTCCTTTGAAAGAGAAGAGTGGGAAGGAGGGACTACTGACCGTCCTCCTATTCCATGCCAATCTAAGGGGAATCTAGGGCAGCCAAAAATTTCTGCCGAACATACAGATGAACCAAGTGGAGTGGAAAATAGAATTGACACAGAAGAGACTCCACTAATTTTGAATAGAGAAATAGTGGTTTATTCCCCAACCACTAAGCAGAATGCAAGAGCTTCAGCACCATCCTCCTCTCAATTCACAGATCCAACATAGCAGGAAGAGATAAATTCAATAATTTTCAAAAATCAAGAGGCTTATGATCGCTTCCAACAAATAAAGGGCTATGATGTGTTATTCAGCAAGCCAGAAAATTTTGATTTCATGGATGAAATCAAAGAACTACTGGATTTTCAAGGACCGCTAAGAATTATCCCAAGGTCAGGTAACAATTTAAGAGTTGAAAATTTAGTACCTACCTTTTATGCCAACTTGCATTTAGAGGATGGTATTCATGTCAGTAATGTTACAAAGGTAGATATAAATTTAACACTTGAATTTTTATATGAAAGCCTAGGGTTAAGAAATGAGGGTGTAGAAATCCTTAAATCTTCTATAATGGTGAGTGGTCTGAATAGGATATGAAAGATTGCATGGCCATTAACCCTCGAATTAATTTGTTCAATAGGTTGAAATATATGAAGGGTAAGGCTCATATGGTTGTGTTAATACTTATCAGAACTATTTACCAAAGATTTGGACACGATTTAGAATTGTCCATCTTTGTAAAAATTGCAACCTATGCAGTGCTAAATTGAATTCAAGTGAACTGATACAAAGTATTTATCTCAAAGATCACCAACATTAAAAAGAAACTATTTTATGGTAATCTTATTTATCAGTTGGTGTCAAGCTCTTCAGATTTATCATCCTAGGCAG
Organism: Amphibolis antarctica; assembly: GCA_024699675.1. Classification (NCBI taxonomy): domain Eukaryota; kingdom Viridiplantae; phylum Streptophyta; class Magnoliopsida; order Alismatales; family Cymodoceaceae; genus Amphibolis; species Amphibolis antarctica. The sequence continues at coordinate 15,842 of JAMKPZ010000876.1, read as the reverse complement.
TAAAGAAATTGAAGTTCAGAATACTGACTACAAATGATTTAAAACAACTTTTAAGAGAAGATAACTTGGCACCTTAGATCCATAGTGAACTATCCACTTCACAGTAAAGAGGACCAGCCTCTATATCAGAAAAAGTGGATACTGTACTAGAACAGAATGCATATCTAAAGTAAGAAATTGCAGCACTAAACTCAAAATTCCCTAATAATTAGTTGTAATCTTCCTTTTCTTTTATATGTAATTCAAACATTTGGAGAGACAACTCTCCCATGATGTAAACATTATGATGTTTAGTGCAAGTGTTTTAAGTTTTAATTTGTGTGTGTTACCCTTGTATATGTTCTGTGATTTGTTTTAAAGTTTTTTTTCATTCATTCAACAGTTCAATGGAGGAACATCCATAAAACCTATTTAAATTAAACAATTATAGTGAAATCAATTTTATGAACACAGTTTGTTACACTCATGCATGCTCTATGGTTTGCCTCTTAAAATTCTCATTCATTCAGCAATCCACCAAATTGTATTTCTCCTTAAAAATCCTTCTCTCAATCATTCAAATTATGAAATAACCCTTAATCATACTTTAGATGATTAACATCGTTTAGTTTCAATAAATCCTACACTTAAAAATAACATTTTCTAGCAAATAGAACCTTAATTGACTCACAATGTGATAATCCATGAGGTTGGTCCGTGGGTAAACTAGGTAACCCGCAAACCTAACTTCGTGGTTAACTCCAAAAGTTCTCTTTTTCTTTTTTCTTTTTTCTTTTTCTTTTTCTTTTTCTACGCGCCTTGCGGGTAAACAGGGTAACCTGCGAACTAACCTCGTGGATAAACTCGGTTATCAACGAGGTTACTCAAAATAAAACATAGTAACTTAATAATTCAAATAACGACATTGTATAGGCTTAAATGCTTTGTCCACGTAAGGCTTAAGTAAATATACTATATAAGTTTAAATGCTTTTCTTTTCTTTTTCTTATATATATATATATACTTATTATTTTTGTATTTTCATATGTTTTTGTATTTATCATATTTTTTTATATATATATTTTAGTCTTCTTCTAAGTTAACAACCTCCACCTCTTTCCTATCAGAATATCTTAGAAAATGTTTTAATCTTTGACCATTAACTTTAAAATTTTCATAACTTTGAGGATCCTCCAAATCTACTACTTCATATGGATAAACATGTTTAATAACAAATGGACTAGTCTATTTGGATTTCAATTTTCATGGGAAAGAGTATAGTCTTGAATTATATAATAAAACTTCTTGTATAAACCTGAGTTAAAGGTCAAGCAATTTTACTAAAGTTTTTAATAAATCTTCTATAAAAACTAGCATGTCCTAAAAATGCTCTTATATCTTTAACTATTCTAAGAATAGGTAAATTAGATATTACTTCCACTTTTGCTTTGTCAACTTTTATACCTTTAGTAGAAATAATGTCTTAATACTATTCCTTGTTTAACCATAAAATGACATTTTTCCCAATTCAATACTAACTTTTTCTGTTCACATCTCTCTAATACTTTTTCTAAATTACTTAAACACTTTTCAAATGAGTTTCCATATATTGAAAAATCATCCATAAACACTTCTAAAAATTCATCTATAAAGTCTGTAAAGATGTCTGTCATACATCTTTCAAATTTAACTGGTGCATTGCATAGCCCAAAAGGCATACAACTAAAGGCAAATGTTCCAAAAGAACATGTAAAAGTTGTTTTCTCTTGATCCTCAAGTGCAACTGGGATTTGATTATAACCTGAATAACCATCTAGGAAACAATAATACTCATGCCCTGCTAGTTTCTCTAACATTTGATGTATAAAAGGCAATGGAAATGATCTTTCCTAGTTGCTACATTCAGTCTTCTGTAATTGATACAAACCCTCCAACCAGTTTGAACTCTAGTTGGAACTAATTCCTTGTTATCATTTTCTACAACTATTATCCCAAATTTCTTAGGTACTACCTTCACTGGACTTACCCAAGAACTATCAGATATATGATAAATTATATCATTGTCTAACCATTTCAGAATTTCCTTTTTAATAACCTCTTTAATATTCAGATTTAATCTTCTCTGTGGTTGCCTAACAGGTTGAATTTCAGATTCCAGATTCATCCTATGTTGGCAAATAGTTGAACTTATACCCTTTATATCTATCATCTGCCATCCTATTACTTCTTTATGCTTTCTTAACACTTTTAAAATATTTTCTACTTGTGTTGATGTTAAATCAGAAGCAATAATGACTGGTAGAGTTTCATTCTTTTTTAGAAATGCATATTTTAAATTTTCTAGAAGTGGTTTCAGTTCAAGAACAGGATGTTCTGAAATTAAAGATTTGTTATTATTTTCAAACTTTTCTTTGTTTATGTCCATAATTTCGGTATGCTCAAATATTTCTTCTTTCTATATTTCTTTAATTGGTATTACACATCTTTCAACATGATCTAATTCTTCTACATCTAAAGCCTCATCCATTTTAAAAGTTTCTATTTGATTAACTTTAAAATTTTTAAATTGGAGCTCTTTAAGATTTTCCTTGACTCCACTACAAATGTTTAGTTCTAACTTTTGATCACCCCAAGCTAATTCCATCCAACCATTTCTACAACTTATACAAGCATCGGCTGTAGCTAAAAATGGCATTTCTAAAATAACTATAGCTTGATCTTGATTTATATTTGAAGCATTCATTTCCATTAAACTTAACCTTTCAACCTTCAATATCCCCTTAAACTTGGGGCATTGCAAATGCTCCGTCAGTTCCAATAGGGGAATATACTTGTTTTAATTTCCTCCCTAATATCCTCAGCACATTGTTTCTCTTTATTATAACACGTTTCTTGTTAGTTTTCAGATTTTAGTTTTTTAGCTACTAGCATCTAATTTTTAGCTTGCAATTTCTAGCTTTTATTTACTGCCAGTTTAATTTTTAGTTACCTTCATTGTATGCAACTTTTACTTTCTGGCTAATTTGATGTTGGGAAAAAAAAACCCCATGACATCAACACTGGTCGCTTGGTGCATCTCAACCCGTACACATCCCAACAACGTATGTCTCCTTGGATTGCTCATCAACGAGAACACTCTCGCTCTCTCTCGCAATTCGTCGTGGGTGGAAGAATACAAAGGTGCAAGAGAAGGAGGAAGAATAATGAAGGTGACACGAGGATTTACGTGGTTCGGCAAACTGCCTACTCCATGAGGTGCTGGTGCTACCTTGCTCTTTGTGCCACCAACAGGCTTCCTCGCAAAACATGCTCACTACACACAGTTGCTCCTCTTGCGTTGCCAATAAGCTTTCTTGCACGAACTCCCTTATGCTGTCACACTTCTAATACGACACATTACAACCTTATTTATACGGCACATGCAAAATCTCTAAACTCAATGTTACAAAGGACTCTCGAGCTCATTGCCAATCGGCAACCACAAGGACACATCCAGCTGTTGGGACCTGCTTCTGCCACGTGCCTTCTCTGGCTGCACCTGGCCTCTAATCAAATGCCGCTGGAGCTACTTGGTCACCAGAACTCTTGGGCTAGCTACTGGATGACTAGCTGGGGGACCCTACCCGTTCTACTGATCTTCGGCCCCTACCTTCTCGTACCTTTATGCAAGTCCATAGACTAAGTTCCATAGACTTATGGCCATAAACTTAAGCCATAAACTTAAGGCCGTACACTTAACATAGGTCCTTGCTCGTTGTTCAAACTCAAAAGTATGCATTTTATGGATATTAATTCATACGTTTTACTGAGTTTTAGTTGTATCTTGCATTGAGTAATGATGATTGCAAGGTTTACTATGCTTTTGAGTATTATGCACATTTATTCACTTTAATGATGTATGAATTAAGTTTTAAGAAAGGCTTGCCAGAATGACGACCTAATGGACCGGAAGTAAAGACAAAGAGAGTTCTTAGCCTGAGCAAATTTCGAAGGGTGAAAATTGCAGTGGAGCATTAGGTGTTCTTTCCTTTTTCCTTTTCCTTTTCATTTTTATTTATTTTTACAATCACCTACCTTATCAAATCTATTTCGATATTGAGAGAATAATAGTATGTTTGATGTAATGTTGAATGTTGTATTTTATTTTTACAAGTTTTTCATAATGTGTTTTGTTTTATGTTTTGTGTTATTTGTCATATTTTAAGATAAAAAATAACAAAAATATAAGCGAACAATTCTTAGAAGTTTTAGCAATCTCGAATTGTACTGTTTAAACATCTTAGCCTTCACCACAAGATAGTCCATGGGTAAAGACGTTTACCCACGAGTTACCTTGTGGGTTTAGTGCATTTTTAGTGTAATATACTTGAATGCATGCGAACTGAAATATAGAATGTTTTAAGAATTAAGAAGAATTAAGTATTTGGAAGTAAAACTCACTTGATAGGGTCTTTCAGTGCAAAATTTGAATTATGTATTAAAAGACTATCTTTTTAATCCAAATATTCTAAGTGAAGAAGAAATTAAAGTTAATGAAAATTCTCTGGAAAGTACAAATATAAAAAGTGATTAAAGAGCATCCTAGCGATTATTTGGAATAGAGCAACTACGACATTGCTTAAAAAGAAATTTAATTACTTGTTCCATTAATTGAATATACCAATTTAGCTAAGCACCAATCAAAATCGATCTCTGTGACTAAACTTGTACTTGCACACTAATTACATCTAAACTCATGCACTTGCAATGGAATTAAAATATTTCGAACACATATTATTACAAAAATTTAATCACTAGTGTAGTTCAAACAAGTTTTTGGCGTCGTTGCTCGAGATCTGAGTTTCTTGCAATTAGTGCTATTTTTTGCTATTTTGGGATTAGTTAAGACTGTAATATAATTTATTTCTATTTACTATTATTAAATTTTATTTCAAAGTTTTATTGTTATTCCAAAGTACATAAGTATTTTGATTGAAATTCTAAATTTCATAATGGACTCATATAACTCATATTGGGGTGGTTGTAGGTCTATTCCAGGGACTAGTTATGAGGATTATAATTATTCTAATTATATTAGAGGAGATTATTCACCTATGGAATTTAATGACTACACTTCACAACATGATTTAGAAGGACTTAATGCTAATTCTCAAGATAATTATAATTGGAATGACAATTCTAATTTATGGGAATGTAATGACAATTCAGGAATGCAAAATCATTATTCAAAATATAATTACTTGAATGAAAATCTAAATTATCAGTTAAACATATCATTACAGATACAATAATTAACAAATAAAATAGATGAATCAATACAAACATTTGAGGACAGTAACAGATTGAATGAATTTGAAAATGATGATTATTTAAACTGATCAATCTTACAAGGGGATCAGAATGTTCAAGGAATTAATACAGGTTGTAATTCCTCTCTTCGAAACTTGCTTAGGCTGAGAACTTCTCTTTGTCTTTACTTCCGGTTTACTAGGTTGTCAATCTGGTAGGCCTTCCTTTCTACATTGCAGTGAGATTTTGGGGCGTCAATCCGCAATTACACCAAGGAACAGAGGAGGAAGCAGCCGACGTCAAGAGTCTCTCCTTCAAGGATACGCTCAGGTTGAGAAAAGAACAACAAATACACTATGCGAATGGTTGGAGAAGAGGAGGTCGTCAATCTCCTCTCGGAAGAGATGAGTGTGTGGAGGTTGGAAGATGGAGAAGATGGAAAATGCTCTGTAAATGGTGGATGAAGGAAGAAGAGGGGGGGTTTAGTTTCAAGGCTACAAGGGCGTGGTGCACGTCTGAACATGTGAGATCATCCCATGCAATTAATGACTCAAAACGTAATTCATGCGTCATTAAAGTGAATAATCGTGCATACTAGTCAAAAGTATAGTTAACCTTGTAATCATTATAATTCAATGAAGAATGTAAATAACAAATGGACCAATCCATCTGGATTTTAATTTTCCTAGGAAAGAGTGTCATCTTAAATTATATAATAAAACTTATTGTCCTATTTCAAATACTCTATGTAAAATTCTTTTATCATGCCAGACTTTCATTCTTTCTTTAGCTATTTTCGAACTTTCACAAGCCATATTTCTTAAGTGTTCTAACTCCACTAATTGTACTTGTCTATTACTTCCTACTATTCTTATATTTACATTAAATTTCTTAAGTGCTCATAATGTTTTATGTTCTAGTTCCAAAGGTAAATGACAAGTTTTTCCATACACTAATTTATATGAAGTTGTTCTCAATATTGTTTTATAAGCTTTTCTATATGCCCAAAGAGAATCATCTAATTTACCTAACCAGTCTTTCCTAATGGTATTTACTACTTTTTTCTAAAATTCCTTTAATTTGCTCATTAGCACTTTTAACTTGACCACTAGTTTGCAGATGGTAAGGGATAGCTAACTTATGCAACACTTCATATCTTTTCAATAATTTCTCAAAGTTTCTATTACAAAAATGAGTTCTCCTATCATTGATAATTGCTCTTGGAACACCAACTCGAGACATTATATTAGATCTCAAAAATCTCATTACTATTATAGAATCATTAGTTTTAGTAGGGATTGCCTCTATCCATTTGGTTACATATTCTATTGCCAATAGGATATAAATAGAACCATTTGAATTTGGAAAAGGTCCCATGAAGTCTATACCCATCAAAAACTTCTACTTCTTGGATTGGGTTTATTGGCATCATATTCTTTTTTGCAATTCTACCTACTTTTTGACATTGAACACATCTTTTACAATATTCGTAAGTATCCTTGAACAAAGTTGGCCAATATAGGTCACTATGAAGCACCTTTAATGTTGTCTTTTTAGCTCCAAAATGTCCTCCAGTAGGTTGGTTATGACAAAATGATAACACTTGTTGAGTTTCAGTTTCTAGGATACATTTCCTTACAATCTGATCAAGACATTGCTTAAACAAGTAAGGGTCATCCTAAAAGAAATATTTAACCCTGGATAAAAGTATTTTCTTATCTAAACCAGACCAATGATGAAGCACTAAACCTGTAGCTAAATAATTAACTATATTAGTACCAATGACAAGAATTCAGCATAAACAATTATTCATCTGGAAATGTGTCATCTATTGGTGGATTAGAGAGAAATGATGCATCCAACCTAGACATATGATCTGCAACAGTGTTCTCATAACCTTTCTTATCTTTAATTTCCAAATCAAACTCTTATAATAACAAAATCCATCTAATTAGCCTTGGTTTAGCATCTTTTTTTACTAATAAGTATTTTAGTACTAAGTGATCAGTGTAAATGATAGTGTGACTGCCTATTAAATATGACCTAAATTTTTCTAAGGCAAGTACTACTGCTAGAAATTCTTTTTTAGTTACACTGTAATTAATGTGTTTCATTTAATGTCTTACTAGCATAATAAATTACTCTTGGTAGCTTATCTAATTTCTACCCCAAAACTATACCTAAAGCATAGTCTGATGCATCACACATTAACTCAAAAGGTTGAGACCAATTAGGTGCATAAACTATAGGTGAAGTTGTCAGAGCTTCTTTTAGAAAGGTAAAAGCTTTCGTACATTCCTCATTAAAATAAAATTTTGCATCCTTAATTAACAATTGAGTTAAAGGTCGAGCAATTTTACTAAAGTTTTTAATAAATCTTCTGTAAAAGCCAGCAAGACCTAAAAATGCTCATATCCTTGATTGTTCTGGGAATAGGTAAATTAGATATTAATTCCACTTTTACTTTGTCAACTTTTATCCCTTCAATAGAAATAATATGTCCTAAAACTATTACTTGTTTAACCATAAAATGACATTTTTCCTAATTCAATACTAACTTTTTTCTATTCACATCTCTCTAACACTTTTTCTAAATTACTTGGACACTTTTCAAATGAGTCTCCATATACCTTCAACACTTTTTTCTATTCCAAGTTAATCCTATGTTGGCAAACAGTTGAACTTATACCTTTAATATCTGTCATCTGCCATCTTATTACTTCTTTATGCTTTCTTAACACTTTTAAAAGATTTTCTACTTATACTGATGTTAAATCAAAAGCAGTAATGACTGGTAGAGCTTCATTATTTTCTAAAAATGCATGTTTTAAATTTTTTGGAAGTGATTTCAGTTCTAGAACAAGATGTTCTAAAATTGAAGATTTGTTGTCACTTTCAAACTTCTCTTTGTTTGTCTATAATTTCCATTTGCTTAAATATTTTCTCTTTTAACATTTCTTCAATTGGTATAACACACTCTTCAACATGATCTAATTCCTCTACATCTAAATCTTCATCTATTTTAAAAGTTTCCATCAAATTAACTTTAAATTTTTTAAATTAGAACTCTTTAAGATTTTTCTTTACTCCATTAAAAATGTTCAATTCTAACTTTTGATCACCCCAAGCTAATTCCATCCAACCATTTCTACAACTTATGCATGCATTGGTTGTAGCTGAAAATGGCCTTCCTAAAATAACTATAGCTTGATCTTGAATTCTTTTTGAAGCATTGTTTCCATTACAATAAAATCAATAGGATAAACAAATTCCATAACCCTTACAAAAATATCTTCCACTTTACCTAAGCGCATTCTTATTGATTTATCTGCTAGCTGAATAATTGTTCTAGTAGGTTTGATATTATCCAATTTTAACTTCTCATAAACAGAATTAGGCATGACATTAATTCCAGCTCCTAAGTCTATTAACACTGTATTGAAATAACAATCTCCTATATAACAGGAAATAACAGGAGTTCCTAAATCACTTAATTTTTCAAGTATAGGATTAATTAATAAAGAACTTACTTCCTTAGCTAAAAATGTCTTTCTTAACATTTTCCTCCTTTTATTCTTAGTACAAAGAGTTTTAAGATATTTAACATAAGAAATAACCCATCTAATAATTTCCAACAATGGTATATTGACTTTAACTTGCTCAAATACTTTACTGATTTGTTCCAATTCTTGTTCCTTAGCATTTCTCATTCTATGTGGAAATGGAAAATGATTTTCATTAGATAACTTATCTTCATTCTTATTATCTTTCTTAATAGTTCTATCTTCAGATTCTTTACTGTTTTCGATTTCCTCTAATTTAGCATCAGGTTTATTTTCTGGATTAGATTCTACATTAATTTCCTCTTTGTTTATAAAATTATCATTTCCTTCTACATTAATATTTTCTTCATTATCACCCTTTTTAGGATCTTCATAAGTTACACCAGTTCTTAACATAATACTTACATCTTTTGGTTCTTCTTGTGAAATACTGTCTAGTTCAGATAGATTAAAATTAGATGAATTCCTTATAAACAAATCAATCGATCTTTGAATCTCATCTAATTTCTCTATATGATTAAATGTGGTTGAATTACAGTACTCATTTTCCTCAATTATCTCTAATGGTTGCATATTCTCCTCTGTAAAAAACATATTCTCTAATGAACTTACGTCTTAATAGTTTTGATTTTCATTTAACCAATTTAAATCATCACTATTTTCATACTCATTAAATATTCCACTATCTTCTATTTGTTGTAATGATTCATTAACTCTATTCGAAAGTTGTTCTATTTCCAATGATATTTTTCTTCTATGATAGTTATAATTAGTTCTAGCATTCATTGCCATATTGTCATTAAAACTTGATAAATCTTTATTAATTCTTTGAACATTTTGATCCCCTTTCAATACTGACCAGTTCAAATAATTTTCATTTTCAAATTCATCTAGTCTATTACTGTCCTCTAATATTTGTATTGATTCATCTATTTTATCTGTTAATTGTTGTATCTGCTGTGAGATATTTAACTGATAATTTAGATTTTCATTAATGTAATTATAATTTGAATAATGATTTTGCATTCTTGAATTATCATTACATTCCCATAAATTATAACTGTCATTCCAGTCGTAATTATCTTGAGAATTAGCATTAAGTCCTTCTAAATCATGTTGTGAAAAATAGTCATTAAATTCTATAAGTGAATAATCTCTTTTAACATAATTAGAATAATTATAATCCTCATAACTAATTTCTGGAACAAACCTACAATCACCCCAATATGAGTTATATGAGTCCATTATGATATTCAGAATTTCAACTAAAAATACTCCACTACTCTGGAATAGAAATAAGGCTTTCAGATAAAATTTACTAACAGTCAATGCAAATAAATTCTATTGCAACCCTAATTAACCCCAAAATAGCAAAAAACAACATCAATTGCAGGAAATAAGAGTCCCCGGCAACTGCGCCAAAAACTTGTTCGGAACGCTACTTGCAATTAATTTTAAATAATATGTATTCAAAATATTTTAATTTCACTGCAAGTGCACGGGTTTAGATGTAATTAGTGTGTAAGTACGAGTTTGTCCAAAGAGATTGTTTTTTATTGGTATTTAGCTAAATTGATGTATTCAATTAATGGAACGATTAATCCTAAAGTAATGTCACAGTTGCTCTGATCCAAATAATCACTAGGATGCTCTTTAATCAACTTTTATATCTGCAATTTCTAGAGAATTTTTCATTAATTTTGATTTCTTCATCACTTAGAATATTTAGATCAACAAGAGAGTTTTTTAATTAATGATTCGAATTTTCCACTGAAAGACCTTATTAAGTGAGTTTTAATTTCAAAAACTTAGCTTTTTGTAATTCTTAAACATTTTATATTTTAATTTGCATGTATTTAAGTATATTCCACTGAAAATGCCTAAACCCACGAGGCTGGTTCGTGGGTAAACATCTTTACCCGCGAGACTACTCATTAATAAATCATTCAGGATTGGTGAGGTTTGGGTGTGGGGTGTGGGGAGAACAATAGTTGCAGGAACTGGTGCTGCTTGTAGAATTACTATCGGAGTGCTATTATGCTGAGGTACCAGGGAGGAGTATCCCCCTTGGAGAACTATGGGGGAGTGAGGTAGGTCATACCAATCCTCCATTACAAAAACTAAGTTGCCAAACTACCGTTGGTAATAAATTCCCACCTCTTGTGCTGAGGTTGGGCTGGAAACTACCCTGATGAACTCTGAGGGGTCTAGGCCACTTGCCGGCTATGCTATTTTCTGCATTGAAATCAAGTTAATCCTAGGAAGACCCCTCCCATGGGGTGGAAAAGGGTGTCCCAGATGGGCTAGAGCTACTAAAGGCTACACAAAAATGACCCTCCTATCGATCAGGCCCTGTATTGCCCTCCTAAGTGTCTTGCAATCATCTGTGTTGTGGCCCTGAGACCTGTGAAAAGCATAATACAGCCCAAGATTCCAACCTGTAGGTACTGAGTTGGAAAGGGGCCTAACTACCGGAAGTTGTAACAATGCCCTAACCTCAAGAAAAATCTGGCTAAGAGGTTCCACTAGGGGGGTGCACTGAGGCTCTGGTCCTCCTCTCCCTTGCCATCTAGGCTCCTGCTACGAGGGAGGCCTGTATTGTCTTAGTTGTGCTGGAGGAGGAGGGGCTTGCATTTGTTGTTTGAACTAAAGCCGACTGCATTCCTTAGAGCTGATTGCATTCCCTTGAGGATTGTTTGAACTTTTTGAAATTAATTTTTAATAATGTGTGTTCGAAATATTTTAATTTCACCACAAGTGCACAAGTTCAGATGTAATTGGTGTGTAAGTACAGGTTTGTCCACAGGGATTGTTTTTGATTGGTGCTTAACTAAATTAGTGTCAATTATTGGAACAATTAATACTAAAGCAATGTCACAGTTGCTTTGTCCCAAATAATTGCTAGGATGCTTTTTAATCAATTTTTATATCTGTAATTTTCAGATAATTTTCATTAACTTTTATTTCTTCTTCACTTAGGATATTCAGATCAAAAAGAGTCTTTTAATAAATGATTCAAATTTTCTACTAGAAGACCTTATTAATTGAGTTTTAATTCCAAAGACTTAGTTTTTCTCAATTTCAAAACATTCTATATTTTACTTCGCATTCATTTAAGTATAATTCAATGAAAATGCAAAAACCCGTGGGGTTGGTTTGTGAGTAAATGTCTTTACTCACGAGACCTCTCATTGATAAATCACTTAGTAGGTTTAATAAGACTTTACCAACGACATTAGTCCATGGTTAAACCACTTAAGCAATAGGCTAACTCGTTGGTAAATGTGATATAAGTGAGTTTCAGATGAAATTAAGTTACGATTCAAGATTTCTGAAACTTCTAAGAGTTGTTCGCTTCTATTTTTGTTCTTTTTATCTTAAGGATATGACAAACAACACATAAAACATAAAACAAAACATATTACAAATACTTGGAGAAATAAGAATAAACATTCAACAGTACATCAAACATAATATCATTCTCTCAACATCGAAACAAGTGTGATAAGATAGGTGAATGAAAAGGTAAAGGAAAAGGATGTGGTGTACATTTGGACGTGTAAGATCATTTCATGCAAGTCCACTTTTTTGCCTTGTTTGTCCACATTATAATCGAGCATCAGCTAAATTTAATTTCTCAGTTCTACTCTTATATGAATTTCCCAACAAATGCTCATTGAATTTCCCTACAAATGCTCATCAAAGAATACCTTTTGTGAAGCGCATCATATTACAGGAGAAATAATTCATCATATTCTATCATCCACTATAATTGTAATTGCTATTATATTAATGAAATTCATCGCACAGAAAAAGTAATATATAGGTCTGTTGATAAACCAGTTTACCCACGAAGTAAGTTCGTTGATTAATAACTTTACCCACAGACTCTATAACTTAGATATAAATCGTGATTTCTTCTGTAAATTTATCAATTTACTAGCAAACTATGTCATCAATTATTATTCAATCACTTCCTTTCTAGTGAACAATCATCGACATATATGATTTTCACAACTTAAAACTTAATTCATGTATCATTAAAGTGAATAAACGTGCATAATACTTAAAAGCATAGTTAACCTTACAATCATCATTATTCAATGCAAAATGCAATTAAAACTTAGTAAAATGTATAAATTAATATTTATAAAATGCACACTTTTGAGTCTAAACAAGGATCATGTCGAAACTCTCCTCATCAGAAGGCCTATCTTTGACCTCTAATGCAAGTGTCTTCCATCTACCCACATACTCAACAAAGGACTCCCCAAAATTTTGACTGAGGGGTGCCAAGCTCTCCTTCTTAGGTGCTGTATCCATCAAATAGGAATAGTGATCCAGGAATTTCTGAGCAAGCTAGTCCTAGGAGGTAATGGCCACTATGTTCAGGGTGGAGTACCATCTGAGATCCCTGTCAGGCTCTTCTAGAACAATCTGATTAAGAGTCTCTCATCAGTTTGTAAAGAGGCCATGTCACTACAAAATGCTCTCAAGTGAGCTAAAGGGCACCCCTTCCCTCCAAACTTCTCCAGCTCTGGCATGACAAAGCCAACCAGCAGAAGAGCTTCAGGATACTAACATAGGCTCCTAAAAGAACACATGGGAGGCTGGGGAGACTTGGTTGTGATGGCCCCACACAATGCAATGGGTAGTGAAACCGCAAACTAGACTAGGACTTGGATTAAAGAGAGTTGGCTCGAAATAGGTCGAGAGGCAACAACCAATCCCCCTAACTTAGGTGGCACCTAAGTAGAAGAACTAGTGACTTGGCTCCTAAACACCCAAGAGCCAACCGGAAGCATCCCCATGGTTGTTGAGATGCCAAGTGAGGGGGATGAGGAAGGCACAACTCTAGAAACTGATTGGGACTAGGAGGACTGAGAAGCCATTCTTCGAGACTTCGATCTAGTGATGACAAGATCACGATTAAAAACCATATTTTGACTTACTGTTATAGGTCAAAACAATGGATGAGACATGGAAAAGAGAAGGTGATGCAATAAGGCAAGGTCTTGGTGAAATAAAATGAGGGTTACTGACCAAAAGATAAAAATGCAAGCTAAATGGAAAGTGATAGAAAAGGTAGTTATCAACGTATGGCTGGTTGATAACAAGATTGGAAATGTCTCTAAAAGCTCAGTAGAGACACAAACAAGGCAAATAAAAGAAAGTTCTACCCTAACCCCTTCCTTTAATAGGCTTATTAAAGGAAAGGCAAGCAAACCCTACCCTTGAAATACACTTCAAGAGAAAGGGGACGGCAGGTCTAACTGCCAAAAGGACATTCTAAGCTACAAGCAAGCAAATAAATTAAAATAGCATACTGGATACAGCAAATGAAATAAAGTAAACAGAAACTAAAATTATAAATAACATGTTGCGTGAAGTTAAAATAATTAAAACAAAGGAGGCGAGGATTGCAAGCGGTAAACATAAGCATAAATAAATCAAAATAAAGTAGAAAACTGATGTAAACTGAAATCGTAAACAGTATGATGCAGGGAATTAAAGCTGGTAAATATAGTAAAAGTAGAAATTGTAAGTGCAGACATAAATGACAGTGAATAAGAGAAGAATGCTACTTGATTCTAATTGATTAGATTTAGTTCAAATTAACTGATTTGATTTTTCTTTTAGATTTCCTGGAAGCAAACTCAAAAAATAACACAAGGAGTCTAAATGAATTTTCCCAACGGAGTCGCCAAAAAACCTGTGTACATTTGAAATTACAAAAAGTCAGTCTGCAACTCCTAATGACCTAGATTTTGATGACTAACCACTATAGTTCATGAGGCTTGCCGGATAGTTGATGACCTAATTATCTGATCAAAGATAACTGAGGAAATCAAGGATTTGGAGTCACCACCTAATTTTTCTGCTAAAAACTAAGAAAACAAGAAGGTGAAGATCAGAACCTGAGGTTGTGACATAATCAGCTCAATAATATTATTTCTCAAATGAATAAGGTTGTGACATAAGGAACTTTTATTTCGACTCCATCATGCAAATATCAATGCTTGAGACTTTAAAAATAAGTCAATATATATTATCCAACTTCATGCTTTTAGCTTGTAATACCACCCAAATAAACTTAATTATCATATGCAAATTAAATCTCATATTTCACATGGTAGAGAAATAAGTTTCTCTTAGGATGGTTAATCTTTTTCTCATGCAAAACTTAAGTTTATTCATTCCCATGCATCGTTAAATTTCTCCTATGATTAAATGCTTTGTTTTCATGAAAGGAAAGAGCATAACTCTTTTACCTTCACCATAAGAAAACTTATGGGCTTACTTACCTCATTCAATAATTAATTTTCTTTAATTATTGAATGATTTCTCATGTGCAATCACATGAGATTTTATTCACTTATGCATCATTGCATCACATATAGATTAAGTTTAATAGACTAATTTCTATCTAATTACATGGGAATGGAAATCTCACGATTTTCCCCTAAGTTTCTGTAGTTTATTTCATCTCGAACCTAAAGGCCCAATATCTTTCCTTAGGCCCCATTGGGCCAACAATTCACATAATTTTGCCACTTAGATACACAAATGCATCATATAGACTAGCACTTATTAGATAACTAGAGAGGCAAGAAGTTAAGCATGCTGGGTGTCAATTACTTTGGACTCTCTAATTGAACCTTAATGAGTCTTATCCTTTAAACACAGTGTCAATTATTTGCAAGCATGCATTATATAAGTTTTCCTAATTTAACCTCAATTAAACTAGGTGGCGACTCATCTTTGGGCTCAAAAGCTCAAATAATATTTTTTATAATTTAATTAAAATAATTAAACATAAATAACATATTTTTTATAAAAAATAGAATTTTTAAATTTTAAATGTAATTTTTATTTAATATTTTTATTTTTTCTTATTTTTTCTCTTCCTTTCTTTCTTCACCTTTTTTTTTTTTTTACTTCATTCTTTTCTTCTTCCCTCCTATTTTTTTCCCCCCCTTATACCCCTTCTTCTTCCTCACCATGACCCCC
>JAMKPZ010000875.1:0-68544 GCA_024699675.1 Amphibolis antarctica | reverse complement strand
GGTTAAGAGTTGGGGGGATGGAGCCGGCTTGCCGCCGGCAAGCCGCTTCAAGGAAGCGACACCCGGATCCCCCAAAAACCCAAATTTGGTGAAAAGTTGGGGGTATGGAGCCAGCTTGCTGCTTCAAGGAAGCGGCACCTGGAGCCCCAAAAACCCACATTTGGTTAAGTGTTGGGGGGATGGAGCCGGCTTGCTGCCGACAAGCCTCTTCAAGGAAGCGACACTGGGAGCCCCAAAAACCCACATTTGTTTAAGAGTTGGGCGGATGGAGCCAGCTTGTCATCGGCAAACCGCTTCAAGGAAGCGGCACCCGGATCCCCAAAAAACCCACATTTGGTGAAAAGTTGGGGGTATGGAGCCGGCTTGCCGCTGGCAAGCCGCTTCAAGGAAGCGGCACTTGGAGGCCCAAAAACCCACATTTGGTTAAATGTTGGGGGGATGGAGTTGGCTTGCTGCCGGCAAGCTCCTTCAAGGAAGCGGCACTCGGAGCCCCAAAAACCCACATTTGGTTAATAGTTGGGGGGATGGAGCTGTTTTATGCCGGCAAGCCGCTTCAAGGAAGCAGCACCCGGACCCCCAAAAACCCACATTTGGTGAAAAGTTGGGGGAATGGAGCCGGCTTGCCACTGGCAAGCCGCTTCAAGGAAGCGACACCCGGATCCCCAAAAACCCACATTTGGAGAAAATGATGGGGGGACCATCCGGCTTCCGCCTACCACGTAGCGTCCACCGGTTGGCTACCTAAGAAGGCAAGCCGAATCAATCAGGAAAATATGATGGGATTTAATCACTGAAATCTCGTAAATCAATTACGCGGACCGGGTAATCAAGCCCAGAATCACGCCGCATTCCATCTTCAGGTGCCCCCAAAGAGAAAAGGCAATCCCTTATAAAAGGAGCGGTGCCCCCACATCAAAGAGTAGGCTAGAATTTTTGAGCAGAAGGCTGACACCCTCTGGAGAAACGATCGTCCATCGGTTCCCAAGGAGGAAAGTAGCTCGGGGCCCTGACGCCTTTTCGCCGTGCTGGAGTGAGGACTTCCGATCCCCGCCAATGACTCCCTATAGGTAAGCCTCCTAGTCCTCAACATTTTCTGTACGTTTTAACGACACCTTTCTCGAGCCCCAGCCATGTAGCACCTTTCCCCTGCAAGGGAAAGGTCGGAGGGCTGCCCTGGGTATCATTCCCTCAGAAACGTGTCTGAGGGTATCGGTGGCTGCCCTCCTGGCCGGGTGAATCCACCCGGCACGGTCGAGTTCAGCTCGGCTACAACCCTTCCATCGGGTCATTTTACGTGGAAACTCTGAGTTTCCCAACCGTTTTATGCGTTTGATCGGGTTCCCCCACGTTTCTTTTCTAGGAAACATAAGTTTACTACCCCGATGCCCCGGAAAAGTTTTCGGGATGACGCCACCGGCAAGGATGCCAGCGGCGGCCATTCGGGTGTGCGAACACATACAACCCTATGGTCCCCGTACGTTTTTCCGGGAGACGTAAGTCCACTCTCCCGATGCCTTGGAAAAAGTTTCCGGGACGACGCCACTGGCAAGGATGCCAGCGGCGGCCATTCAGGTGCGAACACGTACAACCCGACGGTCCCCGTACGTTTTTCCGGGAGACGTAAGTCTACTCTCTCAATGCCCCGGAAAAAGTTTCCAAGATGACGCCACTAGCAAGGATGCCAGCGGCGGCCATTCAGGTGCGAACACATACAACCTGACGGTCCTTGTACGTTTTTCCGGGAGACGTAAGTCTACTCTTCCGATGCCTTGGAAAAAGTTTTCGGGATGACGCCACCAGCAAGGATGCCGGCAGCGGCCGTTCGGGTGTACAAACACGTACAACTCGACGGTCCCCGTACTTTTTTCCGGGAGATGTAAGTCCACTTTCCTGATGCACCAGAAAATGTTTTCGGGACGACGCCATTGGCAAGGATGCTAGCGGTGGCCATTCAGGTGTGAACACGTACAACCCGACGGTCCCCGTACATTTTTTTCTGGGAGACATAAGTCTACTCTCCTGATGCCCCGGAAAAGTCTCCAGGATGACGCCACCGGCAAGGATGCCGGTGGCGGCCGTTCGGGTGTACGAACACGCCCATCCCGACGGTCCCTGTACATTTTTCTGGTAGAGCTTGTTCGAGGAAACAATTGGCTTGCCGCCGGCAAGCCGGTACAAACAACCGGCCACTGGTCCTCCAAAAACCCATCTTAGCACAAATGGTTCGGGGAACCAACCGGCTTGCCGCCGGCAAGCCGGTACAAACAACCAGCCACCGGTTCCCCAAAAACCCATCTTTACACATACTGTTCGGGGAACCAACCGACTTGCCGCCAGCAAGCCGGTACAAACAACCGACCACCGGTTCCCCAAAAACCCCTCTTGGCGTAGATTGTTTGGGGAATCAGCCAGCCTACCTCCGGTGAATCGATATAAAAACTGGTAGCCAGTCTGCGATCTCTGGGAAATGTAAGTCTACATTCCCGATGCCCCGGAAAGATTTTCGGGATGTCGTCTTCAGCATGCATCCTTGCCGACCCCGGCCAAGTAACAATGCAAGTTCTCATCTCTAGTATGGGGATAAGACGCGGCAGCCGGTATATCCAACTGGCTGTTCGGCAGCCCCGAAATGTTTTCCAGGGAAAGGTTACATGTGGCAAGACTGACTATAGTGGTATTCCGTTTAAGAGCCGGAGAGTGGCCGGGATTGCCCGGGCTGTCTGGGGGTGTCTAACACCTTCCCCAATAGTACCCTGAGCCCCATATCCAGTTCTCTAATGTTACACGATTTTACGTGATTCCCGTGGTTTTATCGTTACGATGGTGGAAGGACACTTTCCCATCTGGTTTTCCTTGTTTTCTACACAAAAATAAGGTGGCGACTCCATTCAACGAGCCATCCACCCCATGGGGTGATGCACTCACACAAACACATTTCAATTCTCTGTACCTCGGCCCATCCGCCGGTGGGGCCGGTGGAAACCCGTGGGCTTCCGGGTGATAGTCGGATGAAAGAGAGGGTATACTTGGCGGACTTTTATGGATTGCCAAGCCCTGAAAGAATGGGATACTTGGTCAATCGCCACAAGCCGGGTATTGGACTACCAACAGATGGCGTAATCCTAAGATCTACCCCTCCCTTACATAGGAGTCCATATGCTTCCAGGACTCAGCAGCAAGTAACTTTTCCTTTTCTTTTTTCTTTTTCTTTCTTTTTCTTTTCCCTTTTCTCTTTTTTTTTTTTGTTTTTCTTTTTCTTTTATTTTTAGTTTTCCTTTCTCTCTTCTTTTCTACTGAAGAAGGATTCTAGCCACTAACTTTTCTTCTTCTCTTTTTTCTTTTTGTGTTCTTTTCTATTACAAAATAGAAGATAAGAAAACTAAATAAAAGAATGCTACTAGCCCTCCCCACGTGCTGTTGGCAAGAAAAATAACCTGACGTTGTTGCGGTTGGGTCCAAGGGGAATACCTTACCTAGAGGGAGCCGAAGGTTGTGATCTCCCTCATTGTCGAGTGGCACTCGGGCTAGGTAAAAATGGGAGGTTGGATACTCATTCTAGGGGAGAAGTGATCTCCCGTCGGTATCTCGTAACCACTCAGAATCAGCAAAGACCATGGGGATAAGGATGAACCTGGATTACTCACCCTATTCCATCTTTGTGCCATTGGATTTAAACAAGATGGGCGCTTGGGTTTTCGATGTAGAAATCCGGATGTAGTTGGTGTCACTCCTAGGGTCGGTAGTTTGTCCTAGAGGTCTGGATAGCATTTCTTGAGTCAGATGTGTCGCCTGCTACTACAAACTGTTCTCACTGCCGACTGTGGATGCGGCTACCGGGTATGTCAGAGGTGGCAGCCGGTGGTGGGCCGATTGGATGATGGAGTGTGTAAGTATTGGGCAACAGGCTGTGGATGACAGTCGGGTCATTTTTTGGCTTCTGGGTGTTTCTTCTGGTGAATGGTGAGCCAGTTGTTTCGTGGTTCTAAGACTGAGGGGAACGTGGGCACGTTCCAATGGATTGTGACCCGAAACACACGAACATTTGGGGTGAAGATTTGGCTAGCTCCGTCGACTCTCTTCCTTTCCAACATGGACGAGGCAGGACGACTAAAGAGTTGGACCTGCTTATCATGTATGCATCATGTGTGCATCGTGCGACATGTGAGTCATAAGAGGGGATTCACTAAGGAAAGGAGCGTACCTGTTCGGACCTGACCTCTCAGTTAGTTGATGGAGAGTCGAACGGAGACATTGGTTGCTGGCTTTTCTTAAGGTGGCGTCCGTGATGAGCCCCCTTCATGTTGGTCCTTCATGGTCACAGGGAAATGGCCTCTTGGTCGGCTTGCGGGGAGTTGGTCTGAGAAGCCGACGGCCAGCTTGTTTGAAGGCGACAACCGCGATGATCCCCGGTTGAGTTTGTCTTTCATGGTCCTGGGGAGTCGGTCTGAGAAGCCAGCAGCCGGCCTGTCTGAATGCGACGACTGCTATGATCCCTGGTTCAGTTTGTCTTTCATGACCGTGGGGAGCTGGCCTCTTGGTCAGCTTGTGGGTAATTGGCCCGTTGAGTCACACCATTGGTGACTGCTGAGTGCATGAAACGGGACGGAGGGGTAGAATGCCCTTAGTTCAGTCTCGAGGTGTAGGTCTTCTGGAGGTGTGAGTGGATTTTCGGTTGGATGTGCCGGCGGCCGATTGGATAGTACGCGAAAACTAAGTAAACCCCTAGAAGAAGAAGTGGCAAGTTGGTCGTTCATGGCCGTGGGGAGCCGATCTGAAAAGTCGATGGCTGGCCTATCTAGAGGCAGCGGTCGTGATGATCCCAAGTCAAGTTTGTCTTTCATGGCCCTGGGGAGCCGATATGAGAAGCTGGCGGCTGGCCTGTTTGAAGGCAGCGACCGCTATCATCCTTGGTCGAGTTTGTCTTTCATGACTATGGGGAGCTGACCTCCTGGTCAGCTTGTAGGGAGTTGGCCTGTTGAGTTTCACCATCAGCTCTGACTGTTGGGCGCATGAAGGGGGAGGAGGGGCAGAATGCCCCTAGTTCGGTCCCGGAGTGTTGGTCTTCTAGAGGTGTGGGCGGATTTCCGATTGGAAGTGTCGGCAGCCGGTTGGATAGTACGCAAAAACTGAGTAAACCCCCAGAACAAGAGTTGGTCGTTCAGGGCCGTGGGGAGCCAGTCTGAGAAGTTGGCGATTGGCCTGTCTGAAGATGGCGACTGTGATAATCCTCGGTCAAGTTGTCTATGGGTAGAACTTCTTCAACTGCGACAAATTGACCAGATTGAACTCTTGTTGGGTCACTTCATAAAAAAGGTAGGTGGCCCGCCCGCTGAGGATCTTGGTGATGACGTATGCGCCATGCCAATTTGGGGAGAATTTTCTCGTGGAACCTGTTGGGATGGTGGCACGAATGACTAAATCACCGAGTGTGAGTAGCGAGGGACTGACTTTCTTATCATAAGCCATTGCCATCTTCCACTGATAAGTTTGGGCATGGTCCAATGCTCTCAACCTTCTCTCATCTAGGAGATTGAGCTGCAACAGGTGCAATTCTGACCACTGGTCATTGGAGTCTGCTTCCTCTTTGAGGATGCGATGGGATGGAAGCTCTACCTCCACCGGCAATACTACATCGGACCCGTATACCAGCGAGTATGGTGTTGCTCTAGTGGTAGTCCGTAGGGATGTTTGGTAGGCCCAGAGTGCGTACGGGTGGTGGTCGTGCCAGTCTTTGTGTGTTTGGACCATCTTCTTGAGGATCCGGACCAATGTCTTGTTATCCGCTTTGACTGTTCCGTTCATTTGTGGCCTGTTGGGGGATGCCCTTAGTTGGTGAATACAGCACCGCTCGAGGTAGCCCGTGACTGGCTTGGCTGTAAAGTTGGTGCCATTGTCGATCACCACCTCAAAGGGTACACCATACCGGGTGACAATGTTGTTATGCAAGAACCTCTAGGTGGCAGCTGCCATGACTATTTTGTAGGAAGCCGCTTCCACCCACCTGGTGAAGTAATCGATGGCCACCAGTATATATCGGTGTCCATTGGTGGCTGTTGGCTTGATCTCGCCTACCACATCCAAGGCCCACATGGAGAATGGCCAAGGGGAAGCCATGTTGTATAGTTCCTTGGGGGGCGCATGGATGAGGTTTCCAAGAACTTGGCACTGGTGACAACAACGGACGTAAGTGGTGTAGTCTGCCTCCATTGTGCTCCAATAGTAGCCTTGGAGCATGATCTTTTTCGCTAGGAGGATCCCATTCATGTGGGATCCACAAACACCTTCATGGATTTCCTGCATAACCGTTCATGCCTCAGGTTTGGTTACACACTAGAGAAGAGTCTGGTTGTGAGATCGTTTGTAGAGCTGTCCCCCGCTGAAGACGTAGCCAATAGCCAGTCGGGACAATGTATGTCGATCTTGGGTGGTAGCTTCTGATGGGGACTCTCCGATCTCCAAGAAGGTTTGTATGTTTGAATACCACGGGCGGTCTTCTTGCTGTGAGTTCTCTAGATCACCGTCTGAGGACCTAGGATCTATATTGCCCTGTTCATCGACTGGGGCCGATTCTCTGTGTTGGTTGATTGTTTGCCGGTTGTTGGGGTGGCTAGCCGGATGCAAAGCCATGGGTCTGGCATCTACCCACCTAGGGACTTCTGTGAGGTGGTAGATATCCTCACTGTAGGCTGGCTGAGGAAGCATTGTGACTTCTATGGCTATGCTCCAACCTTCCATGACCGTTACCCATGATGCTAGGACGACTAGAGCGTCTGCGTATGGGTTATGCTTGTGACCAACATGTTGGAAGTGGACGAATTGAAAGTTGCTTGCTAATCACAGTACGAGCTCCTGGTATGGCTGGAGCTTGGGGTCTCGGGTTTTCCACCTGTTGAGGGTTTGAGAGATTACCAACATGGCGTCGTCGAATACGCGTAGATGGGTGACCCAGAGTTCTAGTGCGAGTCGTAGTCCCAAGACACAAGCCTTGTACTCGACCTCATTGTGTGAGCATGTGAAGAGAAGCCGCTTGGCGATGGGCAGCATGCATCCTTGGGGATCCACTAGGACGACCCCCACCCCGCGTCCTTTGGTGTTGACCGCTCCGTCAAAGTACAGGGTATGGGGTTTTGGCTGGTCAAGATTCGGCTAGTCATGATCTGGTTGGTCTGGATCCGTCTCGTAAATGGTGAAGATGGGCTCATCTAGGAATGAATCCTCCAATGGCTGATAATCTGGCAAGGGCTAGTGTGCCAGCTGGTCGGCCATCGCTTGGGCCTTCATGGATTTCTGGGATACATACCAGATGTCGAACTCTACAAGGAGCATTTGCCATTTCACACTTTTGCCCACCAAGGTCGGCTGGTCGAAGAGGTAGTGCAGGGGATCCAGGCGGCTAAGCAACAAAACCGGATAGACCACTAGGTAGTGTCGTAGCTTTTTCACTGTCCAAACCAATGAGAGACAGTATTTTTCAATCAGCTCATACCGTTCCTCTACCTCGGTAAATTTTTACTAAGGTAGTATATGGCTTGCTCGATTCTGCCAGTGGTGTCATGTTGGCCCAATACTGCGCCCATGGAAGAAGTCGTGACCGACATGTATAGGAAGAGCGACTGCCCAGGATGAGGTGGCACGAGAATCGACGACCGGGATAGCTGCCGCTTGATGTGGTCGAAGGCGACTTGGCATCCTGTTATCCAGGTGAACTTGGCATTTTTCTTCAACAACTTGAATCGGCGTGTGGCGGGAGATGAAGCGCTCGATGTACTGTAGCCTTCCCAATAAGCTCTGAATCTGCTGTTCCGTCTATGGGGGTGGCATATCTAAGATTGCTTTTGCCTTGTCGGGATCTTCCTCAATTCCCTGTTTGCTGATGACGAAGCTGAGGAGTTTTTCGGTGGTGGCCCCGAATGTTGATTTTGACGAGTTTAATCTAAGCTTGTACTTCCTTAGGCGCTCAAACAATCTTCTCAAGTGCTTAAGATGCTGTTGATGAGTGCACGCCTTTACTACCATATCGTCGACGTAGACTTCAACTTCTTTGTGCATCATGTCATTGAAGAGGGTGGTCATGGCTCTTTGATAAGTAGCACCAGCATTTTTGAGCCCAAATGGCATTACCCTATAACAAAAGATGCCCCAAGGGGTTGTGAATGCGGTCTTCTCCTTGTCTTCCTCTACCATGAGGATTTGGTTGTATCTGAAGAATCCGTCCATGAAAGAATACACACCGTACTTGGCAACATCATCTACCAAGACATCTATGTGTGGTAGTGGGAAGTCATCCTTGGGGCTGTTGAGGTCCCAATACTTGACGCACTTGTGTACCTGCCCATCCTTCTTTGAGACGAGTACCATGTTTGCTACCCATTCCGGGTAGAAGACAGGCTGAAGGAACTGGACATTCAACTATTTGTGGACTTCTTCCTTCAGCTTCTGGGCCCATTCCTATCTCATTCATCGAGCTTTTTGCTTCACAGGTCAGGCTCCCGATTTGAGGGGTAGTCGATGGACCGCCACTCATTCATCCAAACCGAGCATATCTTCATAATCCCACACAAACACTTCCACGAATTCTCGCAGGAGCGCAAGGAGTTGTTGCCAGTAGGGCTCAGGTACCTCTTTGCTAATTTTTGTTTCTTTTCGATGTTGTTCATCCCCAAGGTTTACAAGTTCAATTTCGTCAGTAGATGTTATACTGGTAGAATCAGGCAGTTGGACCCATCGACCTACCTCTTCAAGTTCCCCGTGTTGTTGCCTTTGGCCTATGGCCTGGGACAGATGCTTCCCCTAGTGTTAGCCCCAAACGAAAGGGCTGAGAATCTCCCCAACTTTAGGAATCCTTCCAGGTGGCTGCTGGCTTTGATTAACTGGGAGAAGGTTGAGTACGACTGAATGCACAAGAGTGCCGGCAATGATGGTTGAGCACCTTATACAATCTTGTCCAGTCCTCCTCGGCGGGTTTGTCCCAGATTTGGGATGCCAGGGCCCTCGACCTGCCAACGTAGCCACTGAATGGCTCATTCTCATGTTGGCAGTGGCAGCAAAGATCCTCCAACTTGGGTGCCAGGTCCAAGTTGTACGCGTACTATTCCTGGAACATGTACACCAGCTGCTCCAGGTGTAAATCTTCATCAAATCTAAGGACATGTACCAGGATAGTGCAGGTCCTTGGAGAGATTTCTGGAACAGCCGGACGAGTAGCTTCTCCTCGTGTTGCAGTGCCGCCATGTCTCCGCAGAAGGCCCGAAGGTGTGCGCTAGGGTCACTGTGCCCGTTGTATTTAACCAGTTCGGGCATCTTGAAGTCAGGAGGAAGCATCGCCTACAGATAGAAACAAAGGTTCTGGAAGGAACAGGAGGGTTCTGATGGGCCAGACTTCATGTTCCGGAAAGATGCCTCTAGTTCGGCTATCCTTTGTAGTAGTTGCCCTTGTAGGTCTGGCATCGGGGCGGCAGCAATGATAGTTGCCGGCTGTAGTGGCGGCGGGAAGAATTGGCCCAGGATAGGAGTGGTGACGACGTCATATTCTTCAGTGTGTGGCCTCTCCGAGACACAGATGGTTGGCCTAGGTGGGATTATTGAACCAATCCCTTGCTGTTGGTAGCATGCCAACTGGTGAGCCAGGAGAGTCTGCTTAAAATGTCCCGGTCGAGGTGGCTGGAAGGCGTCGGCCCCTCCTTTGCCCTTAGTGTTTTAGGGTGGCTGGTAGGATGGGCCGGTGTTCCGTGTGGGAACCGGCCTGTTACCTTCAATTTCAGTGGCTAGAGAAGCAGGCAGTGCGGGATGCGTCGTGCCAATGTTGAATGCCACAACCGCAGACAAGTCTGGTGCCCTTGGCTGGTCCGTAGCTCCAGCAGGTATGACGATCGGCCGGGTGAAGTTCGTCCTAGTGATGATGGGTGGTGGTTGGCCAAAGACCACGGACAGCGGCACAGAGGCTGCCACAGTGACGGAAGGGGAAGATCTAGATGTCGCAGCAGAATCGGTGGCCATTGCTCTAGCTTGTGAGTGGGTTTGGACAGGGGGAGCCAACGGGGTCCAGAACTTGCAAGCTGCAGAAGTCTGTGAGGAGAATCTGCATGAAGGATCTATAGGGGTCTGCAGGGATCTATAGAGATCTGCAGGGATACCAAAGAAGGGTGATGCAGCCTAATGGAAAACAAAAGACTGACTACAAAAGAGCCGTATGAGCGAGAGTTTGAGTCACTTAATCGATAAAATGCAGTGAGTATCCCCAGTGGATTCACCAAAAATCTGTACCCTCTCTTTCATCCGGCTATCACCCGGAAGCCCATGGGTTTTTGCCGGCACCCCCAGCGGAGTAGCCAAAAATCTGTACCCTCTCTTTCATCCGGCTATCACTCGAATGCCCATGGGTTTTCGTCGGCACCACCAGCGGATGTACTGAGGTACAAAGAATTGAAATGTGATTGTGTGAGCACATCACCACGTGGGGTGGATGGCTCGTTGAACGAAGTCGCCACCTTATTTTTGGGTAGAAAACAACGAAAATTGGATGTGGAAGTGTCCTTCCACCATCGAATCAATGAAATCACAAGAATGATGTGAAATTGTGTAATGATTTACGAAACATGAGAGAACTAGATATGGGGCTTAAGGTACTGTTGGGGAAGGTGTTTGGCACCCCCAGACAGCCCGGGCAATCCCAGCCTCTCTTTGGCTCTAAAACAGAAAAATAGGACAGTCAGCCTGGCCAAACGTGGCCTCATCCTGGAGGTCTTTCCAGGGGATCGGGAAATTCTCTGATGACCGGGGACCACCCAGGGACACATACACATACACCCGATTGGCCGATGTCGGCAAGGATTATTGCCGGTGGCGTCATCCTAGAAGCCTTTCCAGGGGCATCGGGAGGGTAGTCTTACTCCTCCCGGAGATAGGGAACCGTCGGGTCGTACATGCTCTTATGCCCAAACGACAGACGCCAGCAAGGATGCATGCTGGCGGTGTCATCCCGGAAGCCTTTTTGGGGCATCGGGAGGGTAGTCTTACTCCTCCTGGAGATTGGGAACCGTCAGGTCGTACATGCTCGCACGCCCAAATGGTCGACGCTAGCAAGGATGCATGCCAGCGACGTCATCCCGGAAGCCTTTCTGGGGCATCGGGAGGGTAGTCTTACACCTCCTAGAGAAATGGGAACCATCGGGTCGTACATGTTCATACGCTCGAACGGCCAATGCTGGCAAGGATGTATGCTGGCGGTGTCATCCCAGAAGCCTTTCAGGGGCATCGGGAGGGTAGTCTTACACCTCCTGGAGAAATATGTAGAAAATGGATAAAACGCGTAAAACACGTGGCGAAACTATGAGTTTCCATGTAAAAGGACCCGACAGAGGGGTCGTGACTGAACTGAACTCGACCGTGCCAGGTGGATTCACCCAACCGAGAGGGAGGCTACCGCTACCTTCGAAAGTGTATCCTAAGCAATGACATCTGGGCATGTCCTTCGACCTTTCCCTTGCATGGGGAAGGTCCAGCATGGTCGGGGTTCGAGAAAAACATCGCTAAATCCTACTTAAAATGACAAGGAAGGAGGGGCTTACCTGCAGGGAGTCGTCGATGATGATCGAAAGTCCTCGCTCTAGTGTGGCGAGAGGGCGTCGAGGCATCGAGTAGCTCTTCTCCTTCAAAACCTTCAGCGTCCGAACGAGCATCTCTCAGAAAGGGTGGAAGCGTGCCTGAATGGGGTGGAAGGCCCTCTTTCTATAAGGGATTACCTTCCTTCTTTGGGGGGATCCATAGATGGAAGCCGGCGTATGTCTCGGTTCAATCACGCGATCAGTGTGATTGATTGATTGTGAGATTTAAGTAGCGGACAGGCGTTAAATCTCATCGTATCTTTCTAATTGATTCGCCTTGCCTTTTCAGGTAGCTAACCGGCAGCCGCCACATGATAGGAGAATGTCCGCTGGTTGGGATCGGGATCTGCAAGGGGTTTTTAGCTGGTGATTTAGGAGAATCGGCTATAGCGGATAGCCGGTGCAAAGCTCCCACGTGTTAATCTTAGAGGTCAGACTAGGCATATGAATGGACCTGCGCGTTGGTGGGAGAGTTAAAGGTCGGCCACCGGGGTGTTTTACTGGTGTGCTGGTAGTCAGCCGGTTGGTTCTATCCGGCCACCCCACAAGGGGGAGCATGTCGACTTAGCTAGGGGGATTTGGGAGCCGGCTGTTGGGGTTGGATACTGGCAGGCTGGTGGCGGGTCGACTGGCCGCCCGATCGACATGTCTATGCATGGGCCAACAAGGAGTTGGACACTGGCATGCTGGTGGTGGGCCGGCTGGCCGTCCGATCGACCTGTCTATGCATGGGCCAATAGGGAGCCAGCTGCCAGGGTTAGTATCGACATGCCGGCCCGGCGGTGGGCCGACTAGCTGCCCGATCGACTTGTCTATGCATGGGCCAACAAGGAGCCAGCTGTCGGGGTTGGACACTGGCATGCTGGCAGTGGGCTGGCTGGCCGTCCGATCAACCTACTTTCCTTCCTTCTTTGGGGGGATCCATAGATGGAAGCCGACGTATGTCTCGGTTCAATAACGCGATCGGCGTGATTGATTGTTCTCGAGATTTAAGTGATTAAATCTCATTGTATCATTCTAATTGATTCGCCTTGCCTTTTTAGGTAGCTAACCGGCAGCTGCCACGGGATCGTGATCCGCAAGGAGTTTTTATCTGGTGATTTAGGAGAATCGGCTATAGTGGATAGCCAGAGCTTTGCACTGGCTAGGAGTTCAGCTGCCACGTGTTTATCTCAGAGGTCCGATTAGGCATATGAATGGACCTACACATCGGTGGGAGAGTTAAAGGTCAGCCACCAGGGTGTTTTACCGGTGTGCCAGTAGTAGGCCGATTGCTCCTATCCGGCCACCCCATAAGGGGGAGCATGCTGGGGATGGATACTGTGGATTTGGCGAGCCGGCTGCTGGGGTTGGATACCGGCATGTCGGTGGCGGGCCGGCTGGCCGCCCAATCGACTTGTCTATGCATGGGCCAACTGGGAGTCGGCTGTCGGTGTTAGACATCGGCATGCCGGCGACAGGTCGGCTGGCCGCCCGATCGACTTGTCTATGCATGGGCCAACTAGGAGCCAGTTGGCCACCCGATCGACTAGTCTATGCATGGGCCAATAGGGAGCTGGCTGCCGGGTTTGGACACCGGCATGCTGGTGGCGGACCAGCTGGCCGCCCGATCGACCTGTCTATGCGTGGGGCAATAGGGAGCCGACTACCAGGGTTGGACACCGGCATGCCGGCGATGGGCCAGCTGGCCACCCGATCAACCTATTTACGCATGGGGGTCAACACCCTTTTACTGGGAGGAGCAAAACTGTCCTCCCAATGCCCCAGAAAGGCTTCCGGGATGAGACCGTCGGCATGAATCATTGCCGATGTCGGCCATCTGGGTGCACAGGCATGTACACCTTGATAGTTCCCTTTTACCAGGAGTAGCAAAGCTACCCTCCCGATGCCCTAGAAAGACTTCTGGGATGAGGCCGTCGGCATGCATCCTTGCCTATGTCGGCCATCCGAGTGTATGAGTACGTACAGCCTAACGGTTCCCCTTTATCAGGAGGAGCAAAGCCACCCTCCCGATCCCCTGGAAAGACTTCCAGGATGAGGCCGTCGGCATGCATCCTTACCGACATCAGCCATCTAGGTGTATGTGTATGTACACCCTGATGGAAGTGAAGCTGCTCCCTTGATCCCGTAGAAAGTCTTCTAGGATGAGGCCAGGTTTGGCCGGGCTGATTGTCGTGGTTTTCCGTTTTTGAGCCAAAGAAAGGCCAAGATTACCCAGGCTGTCTAGGGGTGCCTAACACCTTCCCCAACAGTACCCTGAGTTTCGTATCTAGTTCTCTCATGTTTCGCATAGCGTTACATGATTTTATGTCATTTCTACGATTTTTGTCGTTTTGATGGTGGAAAGACACTTCCCCATCTGGTTTTCCTTATTTTCTACCCAAAAATAAGGTGGCACTCCGTTTAACGAGTCATCCACCCCACGTGGTGGTGCGCTCACACAAACACCTTTCAATTCTCTATACCTTGGCCCATCTGCCGACTTTGCTAACGGAACCCCATGGGCTTCGGAGTGATAGCCAGATGAAAGAAATGGTACAGCTGGTTTTGAATTCAAGGCTAGAGAGGAGACTTTGCGTGAACCACAATATGAATAAGTATGGATTGCAAGCTTTATTATTATTATTATTGTTATTCTATTTGTTTCTTTTCATTTTTTGGATTTGTGTATAGTCTAGTTACTTTGTAGTGTTTTGTATGTTTTCGATGGGCTAGTGGCTGACTTGTTTTGTTTTTCTTTTTTTTTTGCATTGTATAGGAGGGCAGATTAGGAAGGTTCATTGGTGACTTAGGCTATTCTGCACTCAGGATACTTTCTGGTACACTTTTATTTATTTACTGCTGTTGTTAGCATTGTGTTGCATGCGTGGCTGGGTTTGGGATTCTCAAGGTCACCTAATTAGAAGAGTAAACACAGAAGGAGAAAACCAGATGGCAGATCACGAATCCATAGTTGGAGATATCCTATACCCTAAACTAGTAGATGAACCATCTTGTATTACGTTACCTGAGTTTGATGGGGATAGATTTGAATTGAAGTCACATTTTATCTGCCAACTACCTAATTTTCATGGAATTGAGAGAGAGGATGCCCATTATTTTCTGAAGGAGTTCAATGAAGTGACTTAGATGATGAAGGTGCCCTACATGAGTCTTGAGGCAGTTAAGTTAAGGTATGTCTCTTTTGCCCTCAAGGACGCAGCAAAGAGATGGCTGTACTCAATAGCACTAGGCACAATAGACTCTTGGAGCAAGTTCTACTCTCTATTTTTAGAGAAATATTACCCCACACATCTCACAATTAAGAAAAAGGGAGAAATTTGGTTTTGCAATCAAACACCTAGTGAATCTTTCTGCAAAAAGGACTACCTAGTGGGAACATTCTAGAGACCTGGGGCAGGATCGGTCTCAAGTGCCTCGAGGAATGCATAATGTAGATTTAGGCACAATGGTGGATGCAAAACTAAGTGCCTTCATGAAGAAATTTGAGGATCTGTAGGAGAAAGGGAAGGCCGAAGTAGTGCCAGAAATGCCAACTTGTGCTGGGTGCAATGGGATTGGTCACGCTATGGATGTGTGCCCAACAATGCTTGGTGCTAACTCTATTCAGGATGTCAATGCTATGTTTTATAAGGGACATAATGAGAACTACGGCACCACTTATAAGCCAAGTTGGAGGCAGCATCCAAATTGTTCGTGGAGGGATAACAATTATAACTCATCAGCATCCAACTCAAGAGACCAGCCGACCAATGGTGCACCTAGTCGTCAGCCATTTCAAGAGCCCTCTAGATTAGACAACTTGGAAATACAAATGGCTGATATACATAAGAGCCTTGAGATGTTAGTAAGACAATCTCCTCAGCATGTGCAGCAAGCCCCAAACTTTGATGCTGAGGGAGCAATTAAGGGTTTGCAGCAACAAATGCAACATATCACTGAGACGGCTGCCAGCAGGCCTAGAGCTGAACTGCCAAGCCAGCCTATTCCTAACCCTCAGAGTCACCTTGGGCCTGGGCCTCAAAACCCTGGACCTAGTGGAGGGCCCCAAGGGGGAGCTTAGTTTGAAGCTGTCCTCACAGTTTGGTGGTATCTGTTCTGGAAAACCACCTAGCTAGCTTATGAGCCACCTCAGGTGTGAGAACCTAAGGATAAACATAAGCACTATCTTAGTTTAGTAGTTAAAAGCTTTTCTTTTCTGTTATTTATTTTGTCCATTGGATTGTGTGAGAATGTGCTTTTATTTTATTATGTGGAAGATTATTTGGTCCATTGGTTTTGTTGCTTCACTGCTGATATTCATGCTTATTATGTCATGTGCTTAAATTGTTATTATTGTTTTATCATAACTGCTGCTTACCCTCATGTAGCTATTGTAGTAGCCTCTCATAGGTTTAAAACATGGAGACTACAAAAGCTAGGAAAAATTGTCAATCAAAGGGGAAGGCAAAGTAGCAAGCACAACCAACAAAAGCAACATGGATATTATCTTGAACTTGTCATCATTAAGTATGTTTTGAGTCATATTGAAATATCATTTCTTAGAACCTATAGTACGTACCCAATATGTTATCTTCATGCTATTTTTTTAACAAATATTCCACATAGGCATCCCAGGTACGGAATAAGGTTGGCTATTATGTTTCATCAATTTAGTATGACCTCTTTATACCCTTTTATTTATCATTTTGAGGAAAATGTCCAATATAAGCATGGGGGGAGGTAAACTTCATTACAATTTCATTGACAGGTTCATTTTAAAATTTTTCATCTATTCAAATGCATGGTTTTAAGATCATGATGCATGGTTTTGTTTTTTTTACTTGAAATCACACTTGATGAGATTTCCTATTCAGATGAAACCACACGGCTGGGTTGTGGAAGTCAGGTGGTGAGGTAGCGGCAACCGACTCAGGTGTCGGGTGTTGTGACCCAGAAGATGCTACGGTGGCCACAAACTGTCCCGGACGATAGTAATTTTCGGCCAGTATAACAATGACTTCCCCCTTCCACAAGAACTTGAGCATCCTGTGAAGGGTGGAAGGTATAATGGAGTTTTGTTGGAGGAAAGGGTGGCCCAAAATGAGGTTGTAGCTTGGGGGCATGTCCACCACGTGTATCGGAACATCATAGGCTACCGGTACGATGACGAGGGGAAGAACAATTTCACCTCTAGCTTCATGGAGAGTGCTGTCAAACCCTCTCATTACTTGGTCAATGGGAAGCAAGTCTTCTTCCTTGATCCCCAACTTGTTCAGGACCTATAGTGGGCACAAGTTTAGCCCTAATCCGTCATCAATCATGACCATGGGGATGCACAGGTCCTTGTACTATACTCGGATGTACAAGGATAGGTTGTGATTAGTCCCAACCAGTGAGTGGTCCAAGTTTGAGAAGTAGACAAAAGATGAGACTGTCACTATTGCCACCATCCCTTCAATGGCTCCTGTAGTGCCCTAAGGAGGGTTTGGTTCACTTTTGCCACCTGTAGTGCCCTAAGGAGGGTTTCCCGGTGCTCGATGGATGACTGGAGTAGATCCCACAGTGAGATATCTGCCCATATCCCTCACAGCTGGACCGACAAGTTTGTGGGTGGTAGTGAGTGGGCAACCGGTGTTGGTGAGGTGGTCACCGGTGAAGCGAGCGAACGGCTGTCGGTTGACGGTTGGTTTGGCATTTCGGGAATGGAGATCCCCTCATGGCGTGGCTTCGGCTGATATACTTGGCCAAACCTGGTTATAGCCATGCATGTGGACGGCTATTGTTGGAATGGGGCGGGAGCTAGAGAGACGACTGCCTCCTTGCCCTTACGCTGCTTAAAGGTGGATGTGGCTAGAGTAGACAGTGCGGTCAAGGGCGTGAACTGCTACCTTGCCAGATGTGCTTGGAGTGGTGCTGGGACTGTAGCTGTTAAAGTGATTGCACTGGTTGGAGCACTGGCTAAGGGAGTGAGATTGGCCGCCAAGACCTTGGGGACTAAGGGCACCGCAGGGATGCCCGCTCTGACTGGGGTAGCTGGTGAGTAGAAGATCACCTTGGGTCAGGCTAGGATG
The DNA here is from genome assembly GCA_024699675.1 of Amphibolis antarctica. Taxonomy (NCBI): domain Eukaryota; kingdom Viridiplantae; phylum Streptophyta; class Magnoliopsida; order Alismatales; family Cymodoceaceae; genus Amphibolis; species Amphibolis antarctica. The sequence continues at coordinate 50,888 of JAMKPZ010000875.1, read as the reverse complement.
GCTATCCCGACACCCGACAACCCTGACGAGGTGACCATAGGTGCCACCCGAACAAAGGGTTTCCTAGAAGACGGGGACGACCCTTGTTGCGATGCAGGTCATGAAGACCTCCTCCTCCTTCGGTGGTTGTGGATAGTGAGGACAGAGTACTGGAGTTGCTGGTAATACGGATGGAGCTCCTCAAGTGTTCGCAGGTTGTGGGCCAAATGGATGAGGTTGACCGGGTTCAGCCAAGAGATTCAAGCTTCTAGCGGTCGTGTTGAAGGGAGGGATCGACTTGTCCCTTGCCTGCGTCTAGTTGAATACACGGACACTGGCTTCATAGGCCAAATTCCCTTAAGCGGATGCCATCTCCTTTTACCAGAATCCAAGAGGATGGTGTTCACCTAAGAGTTCACTGCATGGTTCAGGAAAGTCTGTTGGCTCAGCTCAGGAGATACGAGAGGCTGTTGAAGCTCGATGGTTCCCAAGTCAATGAGATGCTGGATGGCTAGTCTCAGCATCCATTAGTGGTCGATCACATGGCCAGCAAATCGGTGATACTCGTAGTACTGCTGTGAGTTGTACCAAGAGGGAAGAATAGCCGAGGGTGGTTTGATAGGAGGGAGCATGAGCAGCATTTGCGCCTTGTGGAACACCTGGCTTAGCAGTTCGAAGAGCAGTGTGTACTCCGTTACGCACGGTTGCTATACCTACGTAGGCGGTTGGCATGGTTGCCGTGGCTACTGCTAGGTGGGGCGCTGTTGGTTAGCACCAGTTTGGCTCCCATTTTGCCCCTAGTTCCTTCGACAAGAGGATCCTGGGGCTGCTACCTACCATTGCCGTGACACTGGCAGCTTTGGTGCGACTACCGGTGGTGGAGCCCTTGGCCTCCAAGGTTGCTGATTTGGTGTTGGTTGGGCCAGGTAGACTGGTTGCTGAACCGGGGTGATGGCTAGTGGATGATACTCTTGGGTTGGTGCGTACACCTGTTGCGGCTGATATGGCGGGGGCGCGGCTGCCACGACCGTGACGGGAGACAACCGCCCATTGTCATTCCTCTAGAAGCCGCGATTGTTGCCCCTATTGTCACCTATTGTTGGTTTCCTGGGACAAATGTTTCCTCCAGTGTTGTCCCCAAAGGGGAGGGCCGAGAATCTTCCAGACTTCAAAAACCCCTCCAGGCAGTTGTCTGCCTTGATCAGCTGGGAGAATGCGGTGTACGATTGAATGCATAGGAGTGCCGCTAGTGATGGATGGGCACCCTATACAATAATGTCTAGGGAATCTTCCTTAGCTGGCTTGTCCCAGATTTGGGACGTCGGGGCCCTCCATCTGCCAACGTAGCTACTGAACGGCTCATTTTCACATTGGCGGAGGCTACGAAGGTCCTCCAACTTGGGTGCTAGATCCAAGTTATACGCATACTGTTCTTGGAACATGTACGCTAGCTACTCCAAGGTGTAGATTCTTGTCAAGTCGAAGGACATGTACCAAGATAGTGCCGGCCCTTGGAGGGATTTCTAGAATAGTCAGACGAGGAGCTTCTCCTCATGCTGCAACACCGCCATGTCCTCGCAGTAAGCCTGAAGGTGCGCTCAGGGTTCGCGGTGCCCATTGTATTTGACCAATTTGGGCATCTTGAAGTCGGGAGGTAGCATTGCCTCCAGACAGAAATAGAGGTTTTGGAATGAACAAGAGGGTTCCAGCAGGCCGGGTCTCATGTTCCGGAAGGATGCTTCCAATTCAGCTATCCTCTGAAGTAGTTGCCCCTACAGCTCTAGCATTGGGGCAGCAATAGTGGCGGCCACTGACTATAGTGGTGGCTAAAAGAACTGACCTACCATGGGAGTGGTGACGATGTCATATTCTTCGGTATGCGGCATCTCAAGGACGCGGATGATTGGCCTAGGTGGGATTACCGAACTAATCCCTTGTTGTTCGTAACGTGCCAACTGATGAGCCAAGAGGGTCTGCTTGAAATGCCCTGGCTAGGGCAACTGGAAGGTGCTGGCCCCTTCTATGCCCTCCATGTTTGAGGGTGGCTGGTAGGATGGGCTAGTGTTCCACGTGGGAACTAGCCTATCACCTTCAGCTCCAATAGCTGGAGAGGTTGGCGGCGTAGGATGCAATGCGAGATTGTTAAATGTCATAATGATAGACAAGTCTGGTGCCTAGGGTAGATCCGTGGCTCCAGCAGGTACAATGATCGGCCTAGTGAAGTTCGTCCTGGTGACGACAGGAGGTGGTGGGCTGAAGGCCACAGACAATGGCATGGAGGTCACCGCAATGATAGAAGGGGAAGTCCCAGATGTAGTAGTGAAACTTGTGGTCATAGCTCTTGCTTGTGAATGTGTCTGGACAGAGGGAGCCAGCGAGATCCGAAACTACAAGAGCAAACTGCAAAGGTCTGCAATGAGAATATGCAAGGAGAACCAAAGAAGAGTGATTTGGTTCGATGCACTTGAAAGTGGCTTCACTTAGCAAATGCGGGAGGGACGCTAAATATCCTATCAGAAAATAAAAGGCCGACTGTAAAAGAGCTGTACGAGTGAGAGTCTGAGTCACTTAATTGATAAAATGTAGTGAGTATCCCTAGTGGAGTCACCAAAAATCTATACCCTCTCTTTCATCCGGCTATCACCTAGAAGCCCATGGGGTTTTGCCAGCTCTGCCAACGGATGGGCCGAGGTACAAAGAATTGAAAGGTGATTAAGGGAGCACATTGCCACGTGGGGCGGATGGCTCGTTAAATGCAGTCGTCTCCTTATTTTTGGGTAGAAAATAAGGAAAACCGGATGGAGAAGTATTCTTCTACCATCAAAATGGTAAAAATCGCAGAAATGGTATAAAACCGTGTAAAATCATGTGAAAAATGAGAGAACTAGACACGAGACTCAAGGTACTATTGGGGAAAGTGTTAGGCACCCCCAAACAGCCCAAGTAATTCTGGCCTCTCTCTGACTCTAAAAATAGAAAATGATGATAGTCAGCCCAGCCAAACATGACCTTATCTTGGAAGACTTTCCAGGGCATCGAGAGGAATAGTCTTATTCTTTCCGGTAAAGTAAGTGAAACCATCCAATGTGAGGATTCACAGGGGATCTGGCAAGAAAAAGAGGGAGAGAAAGGCGTGGTGGTCACCATTATGGACTGTTGGCTAAAGAGCTGAAGGTCTGGTGAGATAGCCGGCTAGAATGCCAGATTTCTGAGTAAGGGGACCAATGTCCACCTAACATTCTGTCTCTCCTACTAGGGACAAGAGTTCATGTACCCAGTTTGGCCAGGGCCGATAAGGACTCATGCCGACGGCCTCATCCCAAAAGCCTTTCGGGGGCATCGGGAGGACAGCTTTGCTCCACCTGGTAAAGAGGAACCGTTGGGGTGTACATGCTCATACACCCGGACGGTTGGCGTCAGTGAGGTTGCTTGCTGATGGCCTCATCTCGGGAGCCTTTCTAGGGCATTGGGAGAGCAGCTTTGCTCCTCCCGGTAAAGGGGAACTATTGGGGTGTACATACTCATACACCTAGATGGCCAGTGTCGGTAAGGATGCATGCCGACGGCCTCATACTGGAAGCCTTTCTGGGGCATCGGGAGGAAGCTTTGCCTCTCCCAGTGAGATAAGCAAGAAATAGGTAAAAATGCGAATATAGACATGATAGCCACCGCTACAGACCTCTAGCTGAAAAGCCAGAGGTCTGGTGGGTCTACCCGTCTGCCTACTAGACATCTGGGTCTGGGGCTGGACGTTCACCCGGTGTGCTGGCCCCACTTCTAGGTGTAGGGATTTCTACACCTTGTCCCGAAAGATTGGAGAGGTGGACACCTTTGGGGATGTACCCTCTCTTTCATCCGGCTATCACTCGGAAGCCCATGGGTTTCCGCCGGCCCCGCCGGCAGATGGACCGAGGTACAGAGAATTGAAAGGTGTTTGTGTGAGCGCATCACCACGTGCAGTTGATGGCTCGTTCAACGGAGTCGCCACCTTATTTTTGGGTAGAAAATAAGGAAAACTGGATGGGAAAGTGTCCTTCCACCATCGAAATGATAAAACCACGGGAGTCACGTAAAATCGTGTAACATGAGAGAACTGGATACGTGGCTCAGGGTACTGTTGGGGAAGGTGTTAGGCACCCCCAGACAGCCCAGGCGTTCCCAGCCTCTCTTCGGCTCTAAAATGGAAAACATGATAGTCAATTTGGCCACGTACGGCCGCACCCTGGAAAATTTTCCAGGGCGTTTAGAGGGATAACCGTATCCCTTCCGATGAAAATAAATGAGAATCAAGTAAACAAATGGGAATTGAACAAAACTGGGATCCATATTGGATCTGGTAGTGAATAGGGGAGAAAAAGATGGGTTTTTCGAGAGCCGACCGCTGGCAACTTGCACCGATTGACCGGCGGCTGGTCGGCTGCTTTCCCAACCCATTTGCACAGCCATGGGGGTTTTGGGGAAATGAGGGCCGGTTCCTTGAACCAGCCAGCCGACAACTTGCCGGCTGTTTCCCCTTTTCATGTGCAGCGATGGGGGTTTTGGGGAAACAGGGGCCGGTTCCTTCAACCGGCCAGCCGGCAACTTGTTGGCTGTTCCCACCCTTCAAGCGCACCCATGGGGATTTTGGGGAAATGGGGGCCAGTTCCTTTCACCGGCCAGCTGGCGGCTTACCGGCTGTTTCCCCCCTCCAAGCGCACCCATGGGGATTTTGGGGAAACAAGGGCCGGTTCCTTGAACCGACAAGCCAGCGGCTTGCTGGCTATTTCCCCCCTTCCATGCACACCCATGAGGGGGTTTTGGGGAGACGAGGGCCAGTTCCTTGAACCGGCCAGCCGGCGGCTTGCCGGCCGTTTCCCCCCTCCATGCGCACCCATGGCGATTTTAAGGAAACAGGGGCCGGTTACTTGAACCGGCAAGCCGCCGGCTTGCCAGCTATTTCCCCCCTTCCATGTGCACCCATGAGGGGGTTTTGGGGAGACGAGGGCCGATTCCTTGAACCGGCCAGCCGACCGCTTGCCGGCTGTTTGCCCCCTCCATGCGCACCCATGGTGGTTTTGGGGAAACGGGGGCCGGTTCCTTGAACCAGCCAGCCGATGGATTGCCAACTGTTTCCCCCTTCCATGCGCACCCATGGGGATTTTGGGGAAATGGGGGCTGGTTCCTTGAACTGGCCAGCTGGCAGCTTACCGGCTGTTTCCCCCCTCCATGCGCACCCAAGGGGACTTTGGGGAAACGGGGGCCGGTTACTTGAACCGGCCAGCTGGCGGCTTGCCGGCTGTTTCCCCTCCCATGAGGCGGCAACCACGTAACCAACCAGATGAAAAGTAATGTCACAAAAAGCATGATGTGACTATTCACAACTTTTAGAAAAGAAACACGTGAAGCCTTCACATGACATCCCGATGGCCGACTCCCACAAGGTGGTTGCTGCATGATCAGCCATTCAAGATCTAAGACGTGGAGAGATACGGTCCAACCTTCGGGCATGACACACAAACACTTTCCACCTTGTTACCCAGTCACTGGCACCCACAAGGTGGCTGCCGCGCAACCAACCTGCTAGCAATATGGCATCCCCTGGTCAAGTGACTGAGGGTGTAAGCCCGATTCTATTGTCCACTGTTACATCTCATGCGTTTACAGACGTCAAGAGCAAAAACGGTGGGGAAACAGTCGGCAAGCCATCGGCTGGCCGGTTCAAGGAACCGGCCCTCGTTTCCCCAAAACCCCCATGGGCGTGCATGGAGGGGGGAAACATTCGGCAAGCTGCCGGCTGGCCGGTCCGAGGAATCGGCCCCCGTTTCCCCAAATTCGCCATGGGTGCGCATGAAGGGGGAAACAGCCAGCTAGCCGATTCAAGGAACCGGCCCTCGTTTCCCCAAAATCCCCATGGGTGCGCATGGAAGGGGGAAACGGCCGGCAAGCCGCTGGCTTGCCGGTCCAAGGAACCGGCCCCCGTTTCCCCAAAATCCCCATGGGTGCGCTTGGCGGGGGGAAACCGCCGGCAAGCTGCCAGCTGGCCGGTTCAAGGAACCGGCCCCCGTTTCCCCAAAATCCCCATGGGTGCGCTTGGCGGGGGGAAACAACCGGCAAGCCACCAGCTGGCCGGTTCAAGGAACCGGCCCCCATTTCCCCAAAATCCCCCATGGGTGCGCATGAAGGGGGGGAACAGCCGACAAGCCGCCGGCTGGCCGGTTCAAGGAACCGACCTCCGTTTCCCCAAAACCCCCATGGCTACACATGAAAAGGGGAAACAACCGGCAAGCCACCGACTGGTCGGTTCAAGGAACCAGCCCTCGTTTCCCCAAAACCCCCATGGCTGTGCAAATGGGTTGGGAAAGTAGCCGACCAGCCGCTGGTCAACCGGTGCAAGTAACCGGCGGTCGGCTCCCCAAAAACCCATCTTCTTCTCCCCTATTCACCACCAGATCCAATATAGATCCCAGTTTTGTTCAATTCCCATTTGTTTACTTGATTCTCGTTTATTTTCATCAGAAGGGATACAGTTATCCCCCTAAACGCCCTAGAAAAATTTCTAGGGTGAGGTCGTACACGGTCGGATTAACTATCATGTTTTCCGTTTTAGAGCCGAAGAGAGGCCGGGAACGCCTGGGCTGTCTGGCGGTGCCTAACACCTTCCCCGACAGTACCCTGAGCCCTGTATCCAGTTCTCTCATGTTACACGATTTTACGTGATTCCCGTGGTTTTATCGTTTCGATGGTGGAAGGACACTTTCCCATCTAGTTTTCCTTATTTTCTACCAAAAAATAAGGTGGTGACTCCGTTGAACGAGCCATCAACCGCACGTGGTGATGCGCTCACACAAACACCTTTCAATTCTCTGTATCTCGGTCCATCTGCCGGCAGGGCTGGTGGAAACCCATGGGCTTCCGGGTGATAGCCGGATGAAAGAGAGGGTACAGATTTTTGGCGACTCCGTTGGGGACACTCGCTGCATTTTATTGATTAAGTAGCTCAAACTCTCGCTTGTACGGCTCTTTTTTAGTCAGTCTTTTATTTTTCCGTTAGGATTTTTAACTCACTTGTCGCATTTGCTAAGCGAAGCCACTTTCAAATGCATTGAACTGTATCACCCTTCTTTGGTATCCCTACAGATCTTTACGAACCTCTGTGGTTCTCCGGGCACCGTCTCTTCATGAACCTCTGCCCTACAAGTTCCGGACCCTGCTGGCTCCCCCTATCCTGACTCGCTCACAAGCAAGAGCCATGGCCACCGGTTTTGCTGCGGCTTCCGGATCATCCCCTTTCGTCACTGTGGCAACTTCTGTGCCGCTGTCCGTGGTCTTCGGCCCACCACCACCTGTCGTTACCTAGACGAACTTCACCAGGCCCGTCATTGTTCCTACCGGAACCTCAGACCAACCAAGTGTGCCTAATCTGTCCACCGTTGTAGCATTCGACAATGCCACAGTGCATCCTGCGCTGCCGGCTTCTCTGGCTACTGAAGCTGAAGGTAATAGGCTGGCTCCCACACGGAGCACCGACCCGTGCTACCAACCCCCCTCGAACACCGAGGGCATAGGAGCGGCCAACGCCTTCCTGCCACCTCAACTGGGACATTTCGAGTAAACCCTCCTGGCTCATCAGTTGGCGCGCTATCAACAACAAGGGATTGGTTCCATAATCCCCCCCAGGCCAACCATCCGTGTCCCGGAGAGGCCACATTCAGAAGAATACGATGTCATCACTACTCGCATCGCTGACCAATTCGGCCCACCACCACTCCAGCCGGCAGTCGCCACAACTGCCGCCCCGACGCCCGACCTGCAAGGGCAGCTACGGCAAAGGATAGCTGAACTGGAAGCATCTTTCCGGAGCTTAAAATCCGGCCCGCCTGGACCTTCCTGTGCCTTCCAAAATCTCTGTTTCTATCCCGAAGCAACACTCCCTCCCGATTTCAAAATGCCCAAACTGGTCAAATACAAGGGGCACGGGGATCCTCGCATGCACCTCCGGGCTTTCTGGGGAGACATGGCGGCACTACAACACGAGGAGAAGCTCCTCATCCTGCTATTCCAGAAATCTCTCCAAGGACCTGCACTTTCCTGGTACATGTCCTTAGTCCTAACAAAGATCTACAATTGGGAACAGCTGGCGTACATGTTCCAGGAATAGTACGCGTATAACTTGGACCTGGCACCAAAGTTGGAAGATCTCCGTTGCCTTCGCCAACGTGAGAATGAGCCGTTCAGCGGCTATGTCGGCAGGTGGCGGGCCCTGGCATCCCAAATCCGGGAGAAACCTACAGAAGAAGACTCTCTAGACATAAATGTGCAAGGTGCTCAACCATCACTGGCAGCCCTTTTATGCATTCAGTCGTACTCAACCTTCTCCCAGTTAATCAAAGCTAGTAGCCGCTTGGAAGGATTCTTGAAGTCAGGGAGCTTTTCGGCCAAAAATCTGTACCCTCTCTTTCATCTAGCTATCACTCGGAAGCCCTTGGGTTTCCATCGGCACCACCAGTGGATGGACCGAGGTACAGTGAATTGAAAGGTGATTGTGTGAGCACATAACCACGTGGGGTGGATGGCTCATTGAACGGAGTCACCACCTTATTTTTGGGTAGAAAACAACGAAAACTGGATGTGGAAGTGTCCTTCCACCATCAAAACAATGAAATCACGAGAATGATGTGAAATTGTGTAATGATATACGAAACATGAGAGAACTAGATATGAGGCTCAGGGTACTATTGGGGAAGGTGTTCGACACCCCCAAACAGCTCGGGCAATCCCAGCCTCTCTTCGGCTCTAAAACGGAAAACCAGGACAGTCAGCCCGGCCAAACGTGGCCTCATCCAGGAAGTCTTTCCAAGGGATTGGGAAATTCTTCGATGACCGAGGACCGCCCGGGGGCACATACACATACACCCGAACGGCCGATGTCGGCAAGGATGCTTGCCGGTGGCGTCATCCTGGAAGCCTTTCCGGGGGCCTTGGGAGGGTAGTCTTACTCCTCCCGGAGGTGGGGAACCGTCAGGTCGTACATGCTCATACGCCTGAACGGCTGACGTCGGCAAGGATGCATGCCGACGACGTCATCCCGGAAGCCTTTTCAGGGCATCAGGAGGGTAGTCTTACACCTCCTAGAGAAATGGGAACCGTCGGGTCGTACATGTTCGTATGCCTGAACGGCCAACGCTGGCAAGGATGCATGATGGCAGCGTCATCCCAGAAGCCTTTCTGGGGCATCGAGAGGGTAGTCTTTCACCTCCCGGAGAAATATGCAAAAAATGGATAAAACGCGTAAAACACGTGTGGAAACTGTGAGATTCCACGTAAAAGGACCCGACAGAGGGGTCCCGACCGAACCGAACTCGACCGTGCTGGGTGGATTCACCTGGCCGGGAGGGAGGCTACCGCTACCTTCGAAAGTGTATCCGAAGGAATGACATTCGGGCATGTCCTCCAACCTTTCCCTTGCGTGGGGAAGGTCCAGCATGGTCGGGGTTTGAGAAAAACATCTCTATATCGTACTTAAAATGACAAGGAAGGAGGGGCTTACCTACAGGGAGTCGTCGGTGATGATCAGAAGTCCTCGCTCTAGTGTGGCGAGAGGGCGTCGTGGCTCCGAGTAGCTCTTTTCCTTCAAAACCTTCCGCGTCCGAACGAGCGTCTCTCAGAAATGGTGGAAGCAGGCGTGAATGGGGTGGAAGGCCCTCTTTCTATAAGGGATTACCTTCCTTCTTTGGGGGGATCCATAGATGGAAGCTGGCATATGTCTCGGTTCAATCACGCGATCGGTGTGATTAATTGATTGCAATATTTTAGTGATTAAATCTTGTCGTATCTTTCTAATTGATTCGTCTTGCCTTTTCAGGTAGCTAACTGGTAGCCGCCACGTGATAGGCGGATGTCAGCTAGTTGGGATCGGGATCCGCAAGGAGTTTTTAGCTGGTGATTCAGGAGAATCGGCTGTAGCGGATAGCCGGTGCAAAGCTCCCACGTGTTAATCCCGGAGGTCAGACTAGGCGTATGAACGGACCTACACGTTGGTGGGAGAGTTAAAGGTTGGCCATCAGGGTGTTTTACTGGTGTGTCAGTAGTCGGATGGCTGGTTCTATCCAGCCACCCCACAAGGGGGAGCATGTCGACTTAGCTGGGGGTATTTGGGAGCCAGCTGCGGGGGTTGGATATCGGCATGCCGGTGGCGAGCTGGCTGGCCGCTCGATCGACATGTCTATGCATGGGCCAACAAGGAGTTGGACACCGGCATGCTGGTGGCGGGACGGCTGGCCGCCCGATTGACCTTTCTATGCATGGGCCAATAGGGAGCCAGCTGTCGGGGTTGGTACCGACATGCCGGCAGCAGGCCGGCTGGCCGCCCGATCGACTTGTCTATGCATGGGCCAACAGGGAGCCGGCTGTTGGGGTTGGACACCGGCAGCTAGCAGTTGGACACTGGCATGCTGGCGGCAGGCCAGCTGGTCGTCTGATCAACCTGCTTTCCTTCCTTCTTTGGGGGGATCCATAGATGGAAGCCGACGTATGTCTCGGTTCAATCACATGATCGGCGTGATTGATTGATTGCGAGATTTAAGTGATTAAATCTCATTGTATCATTCTCATTGATTCGCCTTGCCTTTTCAGGTAGCTAACCGGTAGCTACCACGGGATCGGGATCTACAAGGAGTTTTTAGCTGGTGATTCAGGAGAATCGGCTATAGCGGATAGCTGGAGCTTTGCACCGGCTAGGAGTTTAGCTACCACATGTTCATCTCGGAGGTTGGACTAGGCATATGAACGGACCTACACGTTGGTGGGAGAGTTAAAGGTCAACCACCGGGGTGTTTTACTGGTGTGTCGGTAGTCGGTCGGCTGGTTCTATCCAGCCACCCCATAGGGGGGAGCATGCTGGGGTTGGATACTGGGGATCTGGGGAGCCGACTGTCGAGGTTGGATACCGGCAAGTCGGTGGTGAGCCGGCTGGCTGCCCGATCGACATGTCTATGCATGGGCCAACAGGGAGTCAGCTGTCGGTGTCTAACACCGGCATGCTGGCGGCGGGTTGGCTAGCCGCCCGATCGACTTATCTATGCATGGGCCAACTAGGAGCCGGCTGGCTACCCGATCGACTAGTCTATGCATGGGCCAATAGGGAGCTAGTTGCCGGGTTTGGACACCAACATGCCAGCGGCGGACCAGCTGGCCGCCCGATCTACCTATCTATACGTTGGGCAATAGGGAGCCAACTACCGGGGTTGGACACCAGCTTGCCGACGGTATTTCTTCATCGACTGGGGGAACAACTTCATCAAATTCTTGTGGCTCAATCTTCACAGCCACTTGTTCAAAACTTGAAAACTCAGCCTAAACTAAAGCATTTTCAGCCATACTTTTCTTTCAATCATACAAGTCAACTTGGGCAGCTATTTTAGCCACCTCCTGGCTTTCCCCTAAAGCAAGATAATGCTAGATAAAAAACTCAAATTGTTCCTTCTCATCTACATTTTTTGAAAGACTAGCAAAAATAACATCTTCCGTTACAGCTGATTTATTCAAATCATGAATGGTGATAAAATATAAAGCTTTCATGAACTATAGTTAAGCCTTAGTGTGGACAATCTTTTGGGCTAGTTCATTGTTTGGCCTTATAGCATACTCATCCTTCACCACTTGTTCAATTTGTTCATTAATGGCCTTTACTACTTCTGTGGGAAGGAAAGTAAATTTTCTTGCAATTTATTCTTAAACAACTCAAGGTGGTATTGTGTATCATTTAACATCCTCTATCGGGTCTTTTTCTGCATTCAACTGGTTAGATCTACTGAAGCAAGTTGGAAATCATTGAATCTTAGCAATCTAATTCATTCCTCAATGGAAATGGGTTTGCCTATGGCCAAATAGTATATTTCCCTATGGAACCAAAAATGGCACTTCTTAGTTAAGAGAGTCTAAGTTAACTGATTTCTTGGGTGAAGTGCTCTCTCGTGCAATGACTCCTTTTCGATATATGAAGCAATTTTACTTTTCAAAAAAGTAGGAATAGTTATGGAAGCTTCCATACCCAATTTAATGCACTTTGCCATGTCCTCTTCCATGTCTTTTAGTTCTTGTTCTTATTTTTTCCTCTTGCTCTTCCTCTATCCTTTTGCGTGCTACATAGCCGCAACCAAAGTGAACTTCTCAAAGTTCAACATTGTGATCCAAGCATAAGCTGAAGATGGAACTGTTGGTGGAGGGTTGGAGGAAGAAGTCCTAGCACTTGTGCATTGCAGAAGAAGAATAGTGGCAAGGAGTCATGGAATAAGGGTTAATCGAGTATTTATAGATGTAATCGAGTAATCAGGTATTATTGATTCGATGTTAATCAATGGATCATTTTTTTACCAATGGAGTAGTCCATTGGTAAACCTCTTAAAACACGAGCTAACTCCATTGGTAATCTCTAATGGAGGAATTTCAAGGAAATTAATTTTACAATGTTTGCATTTATTCTCAACATGTTATTATCTAAATATTGCACGTTTCCTTTATGAATATTTGATACATTTATTGGATACTTTCTCTGACTAGTCATTTAACTAAATGTATTATTTTTGTGAAATATGGATTATAGAAAGCAAATGGAGATTCCAATAAAGGTTTTGCAAGAGGTATTGGCTTATTTGTCGGCAAAAGAAATATGCAAATTGAGTTGTCTATGCAAGGGCATATACGCATTCATTTCAGAGCATTATTTTTTTTCACTACAAGCATTTAAAATGAGAAATAATATTAGTGGAGTGATTTGGTTTGATGCACTTCCAGGGAAATATTTATATCATGGAATAGACTCTAAGGTTGGATTTCCACCGACAGCATTAGAGGGAATTCACCATATTTTAGGATGTGATGGTGGGCTAATCATTTACAAAGCTCATGGAAACTTCTATTTTTACAGGGCTAACATTGGGATAAAAAATCCTATTACAAACATAGAATTGAGAATCCCAAACCCAAATAGAGAGAAGCATATTTTACTTGATTCAACTACAACTCTAACATTTAAGGGAACTAATAGAAGATTTTTACACAAACTTTTTTGTTGGGAGGAACTAATAGAAGCATATTTTTATAGGGCTGACTGGCAGTACTTGTTGGTCTATCATTTTGACAAAAATCAATGGTAGGCAGTCAAAGAAGTTTATTTTGGAGGAAGACCAACGAACAATAGAAACCATGTGATCTTTGATGGTATTATTTATTTCATAACCAATTGTACACCTCAATACATTAATGAGCTCCCAATCATTGCCATCAACATTGAAGATGAATCAGTGAAGCTCTTACCAATTCCACAACCTTTGGGTGCAATGGCAATTTCATTTTTTGACATAGTTGAGTTAGCTTTATTTGGAGGAACTACTAAGGAGCCTGCATCTCTTAGTTTGATTCGATGATGGGATAATGAGCTAAAATTCGAAATTTGGAGAGTAAAGAATATTGAAAAATGGGAATGGAGTAGGGTATGCATAGAATTACAGTTGGAAGATCTTGGACAACCTAACTTCCCATTTGAGGGAAGGATTAGAGCATTCTATATAATCAATGGAGACACTCTTATTTACAGTGAATGGGATAACTAGTATTATTATAAGATTCAACTATCATATAGAGGTTTAGAACAGGAACTCATTCATCAACAATCCATGCCTATCTCTACAGTGTGGCTGCATCATTTAATTCCTTATGCAAACACATTACAATTTTGACCTAGTACTTTTTGTTAATCAACAGAGTAAGTTCATTGGTATACTAGTTAACCAACGACCCTTACCCGTGGGTTATCTCAAAAATCCTCTGTTGAACATTTGCAATATTTTACTTTATTTCAAAACCTTTATATGATGTACTATGCTCAAACCTATATGAGTTCTTGTTACAATTATATATTAGTTGTGTTTCATACACCATTTACTATAGTTATGGTATTATTGCGAATAGATGTACCTGCTGCATAGCAAAGTGGAACAGGAGTCAAAGCTCAAGCAATGACGATACACAAGTAGATTTTACTTTATATTTAAATGTTTTATGTCAATTTGGTCTAGGGATTCATTTCATAGGTTAGTCTGTACACCTAAGAAAAGAGCAAACATGACTAATCCATAGTAGGAACAACCTAGAGAACCAACAATATGTAGCATGTTTTATCTTAACTTGATGGATGAACTGTCTTGCATAACACTCCCTAAATGTGCTAATGACAGGTTTGAATTAAATTCCAATTATATCAACTAGCTACTGAAATTTCATGGATTTGAAAAAGAGGATGTTTATTGGTTCTTAAAAGAATTTAATAAAGTTTGCAACATAATGAAAGTACCCAACATGTCTGTTAATGCCATTAAATTGACATATATGCCTTTTGCTTTAAAAGATATTGCAAAAAGATGGTTATATAGTTTACAACCAAATTCCATTACTAATTGGGGTCAATTTTGTTCTAAATTTCTAGGAAAATATTATCCTATGCATGTCACTATCAAAAGAAAGAATGAAACCTTAAATTGTAGACAAAAACCAAGAGAACCTTTTTGGAAATACTTTGCAAGATTTCGTGATCTCCTAGCTCAGTGTCCACATCATGGAATAGAAAAGGTCACCCAAATTAAAACTATATATGAAGGAAATGATTATCAAACAAAAGCACTCCTACAATCTTTAAGTCAAGATGGATTTTTGAACCAAGGAATAGATAATGTTTGGAAATTCTTAGAAGACTTGGCCAAAAGAACTATGCAGTGGGAAATTGTTACTGAAGTAAGTTAAGAACAAACTTCTGTACATAGGGGAGTACAGGTTGTTGAACCATATGTCACATTAGAAGCTAAAATGGCTAATTTAATGCATAAAATTGATGAATTACAAATTAAACAGAAGGCTAAACCTAGCATTCCTAAGTGTATAGGTTGTTATGCTATAGGTCATGTAGTGGAGGAATGTCCTATTTTGCATGAACCTGAAGATGTTAATACCTTATTCTATAATCAACGTAATAATTCTAATTTTAATCCTACTTACAATACTAGATGGAGGAACCATCCTAACTTTTCATGGAGAAACCTAGGACAACAACCAAATCAGTTTGTAGGACAACCATTTATTGAACAAAATGCAATGAATAATAGTTCGTTAAATCTTAATCAAAATCAACAAGTTAATGATCAAAATATCGAAAGGAAATTAGCACACTTAACGTAAAGAGTAGAAACAGCCTTAAAATCTAATTCTCAAATTGCTACTCATGATCAAGCCGTTAAAAGAATCGAGACCCAATTGAGTCAAATATCCAATTCTCTCAATCTAAGAAACAAAGGAACTCTTTCAAGCCAATCTATACAAAATCCCTGCTTACTTGATGGGCATTTGGCTCACGAAGGGAATGAGCAACACCACACAACTTAAGCCATTAATGCTGCAATTTTGTGGTGTCTATTTATAAACCACTTGTTCTTGTGAGCCATTAGAATTCTAGAAGAAGACATAATATATAACTTTTTTCATTTCTAATATATTGTTTCTTTCATTCCACCAGTGTCTTGTTAGCTGCTTCGACCGCTCCGTTCATCTGTGGCCTGTAGGGGGACGCCCTTAGGTGGCGGATATGGCACTACTCGAGATAGCTCGTGACCTGCTTGGCTGTAAAGTTGGTGCCATTGTTAGTCACCATCTCGAAGGGTACACCAAACCGGGTGATGATGTTGTTGCCCAAGAACTTTTGGGTGGCGGCTGCCGTGACTGTCTTGTAGGATACTGCCTCCACCCACCTGGTGAAGTAATCGATGGCCACCAATATATATCGATGTCCAATGGTGGCCGTCAACTTAATCTTGCCTACTACATCCAAGGCCCACATGGAGAATGGCCAAGGGGAAGCCATGTTGTATAGTTCCTTGGGGGGCGCATGGATGAGGTTTCCATGTACCTGGCACTGGTGACAGCGATGAACGTACGTGGTGTAGTCCACCTCCATTGTGCTCCAGTATTAGCCTTGGAGCATGATCTTTTTCGCTAGGAGGATCCCGTTCATGTGGGATCCACAGACACCTTCATGGATTTCCTGCATAACTGTACATGCTTTGGGCGAGGTTATGCACCGGAGGAGAGTCTGGTTGTGAGATCTTTTGTAGAGCTGTCCCCCGCTGAAGACGTAGCCGGCTGCCAGTCCTAACAACGTATGTCTGTCTTGGGTGGTAGCCTCTGATGGGAACTCTCCGGTCTCCAAGAAGGTTTGTATGTTTGAATACCAGGGGCGATTTTCTTGCTGAGAGTTTTCAAGTCCGCTGTTTGGGGACCAGGAGTCTACATTGTTCGGTTCGTCGACTGGGGCCAGTTTTCTGCATTGGTCGGCAGTTCGCTGGTTGCTGGGGTAGTCAGCCGGATGTAGCGTTAGGGGTCTAACGTCTGCCTGCTCATGTACTTCTGTGAGGTAGCAGATGTTTTTGCTGTAGGCTAGTTGGTGAAGCGTTGTGACTTCTATGGCTATGCTCTGACCTTCCTTAACCACTACCCAAGACGCTAGGACGGCCAGAGCATCTGTGTATGGGTTATGCTTGCGGTCGACATGTTGGAAATGGACGAACCAGAAGTTGCTTGCTAATTGCAGTACGACTTCCTGGTACGACTGGAGCTTGGGGTCTAGGGTTTTCCACCTGTTGAGGGTTTGAGAGATTACCAGCATGGCGTTGCTGAATACACACAGGTGGGTGACCCAGAGTTCTAGTGCGAGTCGCAGCCCCATGATGCAAGCTTCGTACTCTGCCTCGTTGTGTGAGCATGTGAAGAGAAGTCGCTTGGCTACGGGTAGCATCCTTCCTTGGGGATGCACTAGGACGACCCCTACCCTGCGGCCTTTAGTGTTGATCGCCCCATCAAAGTATAAGATATGGGGTTCTGGTTGGTCAGAAACTGGCTGGTCCAGATCTAGTTGGTTTGGATTCGGCTCGTTGATAGTGAAGATGGGCTCATCAGGGAATGAATCCTGCAACGGTTGGTAATCTGGCAAGGGCTAGTGTGCCAGCTGGTCGGCCATGGCTTGGGCGTTCATGGATTTCTGGGATACGTACCGGATGTCGAATTCCGTGAGGAGCATCTGCCATTTCATGCATCTGCCTACTAAGGTCAGCTGGTCGAAGAGGTAGCACAGGGGATCAAGGTAGCTGAGCAACAAAATTGGGTAGACCACTAGGTAGTGTCGCAGCTTTTTCACCATCCAGACTAGCGAGAGACAGTACTTTTCAATCAGCTCATACTGTTCCTCTACCTCAGTAAACTTTTTACTGAGGTAGTATATGGCCAGCTCGATTCTGCTAGTGGTGTCATGCTGGCCCAACACTGCACCCATGGAGGAAGCTGTTACCGACATGTACAAGAAAAGTGGTTGTCCAGGGTGAGGTGGTACGAGAACCGGCGGCTGGGACAGCTGATGCTTGATGTGGTCGAAGGCAACTTGGCCTTCTGTTGTCCACGTGAAATTGGCGTTTTTCTTCAACAGCTTGAAGAACGGAGACGCCACCTTATTTTTGGGTAGAAAACAAAGAAAACCAGATGGGGAAGTGTCTTTCCACCATCGAAATGATAAAGCCACGAGAATGACGTAAAATTTTGTAACGCTATACGAAACATGAGAGAACTAGATACGGGGCTCAGGGTACTGTTGGGGAAGTTATTAGGCACCCCCAGACAACCCGGGCAATCCCCTTTGGCTCTAAAAATAGAAAACACGACAGTTAGTCCGACCATACATGGCCTCATCCTGGAAAACTTTCCAGGGCATCAGGACGAATAACCTTATCCCTTCTGGTGAAAACAAGTGGGGGTCGATCAATGCTAAGATTCGCATGGGGTTCGATGATAAATGGGAGAGAGAAAGACACAACGGCCACCCCTACGGACCTCTCAGCAGAAGAACTGAAGGACGGGTGAGGCAGCCAGATGGGCCGTTGGACAGCCGGCTATAGGTACTGGCTGCTACATCGCAACCCCCCTCCCTGACTGGAGACAAGAATTCACGTTCCCCGCTTGGCCCGGACCTACATGGATGCATGCCGGTGGCCTCATCCTAGAAGCCTCTTCAAGGCACCGGGAGGGCAGCTTTGCTCCTCCTAGTAATCGGGAAACGTCAGGTCGTACATGCTCGTACGCCCGAACAGCCACCACCGGCAAGGACGCATGCCGGTGGCGTCATCCCAGAAACCTTTCCGGGGCATCGGGAGGGTAGACTTACGCATCCTGGAAAAATAGGGACCATCGGGTTGTACGTCTTCGTACACCCGTATGGTCGCTGCCGACAAGGATGCATGCCGGTGGCAAACCTTTCCGGGGCATCGGGAGGGTAGACTTACGCCTCCTGGGAAAATGGGAACCACCAGGTTGTACGTCTTCGTACATCCATACGGCAAGGATGCATGCTGGTCGCGTCATCCCGAAAAACTTTCTGAGGCATCGGGAGGGTAGACTTACACCTCCCGGGAAAATGGGAACCACTGGGTTGTACATGTTCGTAAACCCGTACAGCCGCCGCTGGCAAGGATGCATGCTGGTGGCATCATCTCAAAAAACTTTCTGGGGCATCGAGAGGGTAGACTTACGCCTCCCGGGGAAACGGGAATCGGCTGCCGGGTCTTCTTACCAGATTGCCGGTGGCAGGTTCTCCAAACATTTGCGCAAAGATGGGTTTTTTTGGGGAACTGGCTGCCGGTTTTTTATACCGGTTTGTCGGAGGCAAGCCGGCTGATTCCTCGAACCATCTACGCAAAGATGGGTTTTTTTGGGGAGCCGACTGCCAGCTGTCGATTTTTTATACCAGTTTGCTGGTGGCAAGTCGGCTGGTTCCCCGAACCATCTATGCCAATGGGGGTGTTGGGTAGTTGGCTGCCGGGTTTTTCTATCGATTTTCCAACGATAGGCTGGCTGGTCCCCCGACCCTTCTGTTCAAGCATGGGGTTCAACAAAATGCCCCTCCCTAGGCGAGGTTGTTTGACCTCAGTGGAAGGAAACTGATGTCCTAGGGTTGAATGACGCTCCATGCATGAGTGGTAAATAATGCGAGGTTTTCACACTTTGTGAATATCCATCGCTCATTATGAATTAGACTTTCCTAGATGGTGCGTCAGGAAAAGTCTTGAGAGGTTCAAAGAGGATGCACTCTAAACCGGGATAACTGGACTTATACTCTCGGTATCTTAACCGAGAGTCGCTATGGTAGTGTGGACTTACACTCTTGGTTGCCTAACCAGAAGATGCCTGAAAATGGTGGGTCAGACTTATACTTTTGGTCGCCTAGCTAGAAGATGCCTTAACGGGGATGGACTTACACTCCCAGTTGTTCAACCGAAAGCCGCCTTAAAAATGGGGGTCAGACTTATACTTCTAGTCACCTAACCAGAAGATGCCTTGATGGGGATGGCCTTACACTCCCGGTTGTTCAACCGAAAGTCACCTTAAAATGGGGGTCGGACTTATACTTCCGGTCGCCTAACCAAAAGATGCCTTAACGGGGATGGACTTACACTCCCAGTTGTTCAACCGAAAGCCACCTTAAAAACGTGGGTTAGACTTATACTTCTGGTCGCCTAACCAGAAGATGCCTTAAACTTACCGGCTGGCTAGGTGGTTGAGATGTTGGAGCGGATGGAGGCTTGAGTGGCCGGTCGGGAGTGTCGGAAGGTCAGGCGCTGGATGGATAGTGACATGGACTATCCTTACGTACCCTGCGCTTCTTCCTTATCTTTGTGCGATGTGGCATTTTAGCCGGATCGTAGGTAGCGATGTGGCATTTTAGCCGGGTCGGATATTTTGTGGCTGCAACTCCTTCGCTTCGCGGGTGTTTGCTCTATCTGGGTCGCTATGCTTTAGGAGTGGCTACGGCTGATTTACCTGGCAACCGTCCGTTTCTCCGTGTGGTGTCTTGTCTGGCGCGGGTTGTGGTACTGGTGCCCAACTGTCTAAGCTGGGTGGTGGGCTTGGGCATGCCTCCATCATTCTTGCACAGAACGGTTAGTGTTCTAGCGTGGGACGCATCGAGGTGCTGACCATCCCTGGGTAGCCGTGACTAGTGGGTGGCGGCCGGCTGATTTACCTAGTAGCCCACTATTTTTCCACGTGATGTCTCACCTCGTGTGGATTTTGGTCCGGGTGGCCGTATCTCCTAAGCGGCAGCCGGCTGAATTATTTGACTGGCTTGTTTACCTGTACACTTGTTTGTATATTAGTTTCCAAAGGTGATGAGGGAGTGTTGTTCCCTCCTCTTATCCATGAATATCTGTGGTGAGTTGTGTGAGGATGTTGGGACGCTCTTTGGTGACTCTCTTTCCTGTGTTTTGTCTTATTGGCTTTGTAAAGAAAAGGGGCTTCAAGCGGCTACCTGCGATGGAGTCCACGCAAGGTAGCTGTTCCGACCCAATTGTGCTATCTGGACCTGCAGGGGAATGAAAGGTGTCTCACCTCACGTCAAAAGACAACCGCTGGACATTCACACGGGTGTGCTTGGAAACGTGGTTCCCTTGTCCAGTGGAAACGACCCTCAGGCGACAAAGACAGGTCGAGAGGAGAGATCCGAGATTTTTCCTTCTGCCCATAGTGATGCTGATTCTTCCTCACAAGTTCGCTCTAGGGTTGTAGAGGTGACGGATAGAATCATGCGGGTTCTGGAAACGTGGCCATCGGAACCTGGGGGTGGAAGCGACTTTCAGTGGGATGCCAAGCCCAACATTGTTGAGGACGCAGCTACTGGCAGGTCTTTTGTAAGGGATGCCAAGCCGTGTGTTGACGACTTAGCTGGGATGTCAAGCCCTAGGACAAGAGAAAAAGGGAGAAGTGGGTGTCGGCAAATGGGTTTCGGCACCCAGTTGTGTTGGCGGACTTTGATGGGTTTCGGCACCCAGTCGGGTATTGGACTGCCAACAGACAACAGAATCCTAAGATCTACCCTTCCCTTACATAGGAGTCCATATGCTTTCAGGACCCAGCAACAAGTAACTTTTCCTTTTCTTTTTCTTTTTCTTTTTCTCTTTTTTTTTTTTTTCTTTTCCCTTTTCTCTCTTTTTTTTTTCTCTTTCTGTTTTCTTTTTCTTTTTCTTTTTTTCTCTCTTCTTTTCTATTGAAGAAGGATTCTAGCCACTGAATTTTGTTCTTGTCTTTTTTTTTTTGTTCTTTTCTATTACAAAATAGAAGATAAGAAAACTGAATAAAAGAATGTTACTAGCCCTCCCCACGTGCTGTTGGCAAGCAAAATAACCTGACGTTGTTGTGGCTGGGTCCAAGGGGGAATACCTTACCTAGAGGGAGCCAAAGGTTGTGATCTCCCTCATTGTCGGGTGGCACTCGAGCTAGGTAACATTGGGAGGTTGGATATTCATTCGAGGGGAGGAGTGATCTCCCATCGGTATCTCGTAACCACTCAAAATTAGCAAAGACCATGGGGATAAGGACGAACCTGGATTACTCACCCTGTTCCATCTTTGTGCCATCAGAGTTGAACAAGATGGGTGCTTAGATTCTTGATGTAGAAATCTGGATGTAGTTGGTGTCACTCCTGGCGTCGGTAGTTTGTCCCAGAGGTCCAGATAGCACTTCTTGAGTCGGATGTGCCGCCTGCTGCTGCAAACTATTCTCACCATTGGCTATAGACGTGGCTGCCGGGTATGTCAAAGGTGGCAACCGGTGGTAGGC
This sequence comes from Amphibolis antarctica, assembly GCA_024699675.1. Classification (NCBI taxonomy): domain Eukaryota; kingdom Viridiplantae; phylum Streptophyta; class Magnoliopsida; order Alismatales; family Cymodoceaceae; genus Amphibolis; species Amphibolis antarctica. Next base: position 29,231 of record JAMKPZ010000875.1, on the reverse strand, counting down.
CGGTTGGGCGGTAGAGTGTGTGAGTATTGGGCAACAGGCTATGGCTAATGGCCAGGTCATTTTTCGGCTTCCTGGTGTTTCTTCCGGTGAGTGCTGAGCTAGTTGTTTTATGGTTCTGACACTGAGGGGGACGTGGGCCTGTTCCAATGGGTTGTGACCCAGAACATACACGAACGTGTGGGGTGCCGTTTTGGCTAGTTTTGTCGATCCTTTTCCTTTCTCCCATGGACGGGGTAGGATGACTAAAGGGTTGGACCTGCTCATCCTGCGTGCCTCGTGTGTGTGTCGTGTGTCATGTGCATCATAAGAGGGAATTTACCGAGGGAAGGGGCGTACCTGTCTAGACCTGACCTCTCAGTCAGCCGGTGGAGAGTCGGGTGGAGGTGTGGGTTGCTAGCTTGTCTGAAAGCGGTGGCCACAATGATCCCCGGTCGAGTTCGTCTTATGGGTAGAACTTCTTCAGCTGCGACAGATTGATCGGGCCGAACTCTTGTTGGGTGGCTTCATCAAAAAGGTAAGCGGCCCCTCCACTGAGGATTTTGGTGATGACGTACGAGCCACGCCAATTTGGGGAGAATTTCCCTGTTAAACCTGTTGGGAAGATGGAGCGAAGGACTAGATTACTAGTCGTAAGGAGTCGGGGATGAACCTTCTTGTTGTAAGCCCTTGCCATTTTTCGCTAATAAGTCTGGGCATGGTCCAAGGCTCTCAACCTTCTCTCGTCTAGGAGGTTGAGCTGCAATAGGCGTGATTTTGACCACTAGTCATTGGAGTCTATTGCTTCTTTGAGGATGCAAAGGGACAGGAGTTCTACCTCCACTGGAAACACTGCTTCGGAATTGTATACCAGCGAGTATGGCATTGTTCCGGTGGCGGTCTGTAGGGATGTCCGATAGGCCCAGAGTGCGTACGAAAGGTGGTCATGCCAATCTTTGTGTGTTCGAACCATCTTCTTAAGAATTCGAACCAGTGTCTTATTAGCTGCTTCAACCACTCTGTTCATCTGTGGCCTGTAGGGGGACACCCTTAGGTGGCGGATATGGCACTACTCGAGATAGCTTGTGACCTGCTTGGCTGTAAAGTTGGTGCCGTTGTCAGTCACTACCTCGAAGGGTACGCCATACCGGGTGATGATGTTGTTGTATAAGAACTTCTGGGTGGCGGCTGTCGTGACTGTCTTGTAGGATACTGTCTCCACCCACCTGGTGAAGTAATCGATGGCCACCAGTATATATTGGTGTCCATTGGTGGCCGTTGGCTTAATCTTGCCTACTACATCCAAGGCCCACATGTTGAATGGCCAAGGGGAAGCCATGTTGTATAGTTCCTTGGGGGGCGCAAGGATGAGGTTCCCATGTACCTGGCACTGGTGACAGCGACGAACGTACGTGGTGCAATCCGCCTCCATTGTGCTCCACTAGTAGCCTTGGAGCATGATCATTTTCACCAGGAGGATCCCATTATGTGGGATCCACAGACACCTTCACGGATTTCCTGCATAACTGTACGTGCTTCGGGCGGGGTTATGCACCGAAGGAGAGTCTGATTGTGAGATCTTTTGTAGAGCTGTCCCCTGCTGAAGACATAGCCGGCTGCTTGGGTGGTAGCCTCTGATGGGAACTCTCTGGTCTCCAAGAAGGTTTGTATGTTTGAATACTAGGGGCGGTTTTCTTGCTGAGAGTTTTCAAGTCCACTATTTGGGGACCTGGAGTCTGCATTGTTTTGTTCATCGACTGGGGCCAGTTTTCTGCATTTGTTGGCAGTTTGCTGGTTGATGGGGTAGTCAGCCGGATGTAGCATTGAGGGTCTAACGTCTGCCTACTCATGTACTTCTATGAGGCGATAGATGTTTACGTTGTAGGCTGGTTGGTGAAGCATTGTGACTTCTATGGCTATGCTTTGACCCTCCTTAACCGCTACCCAAGATGCTAGGATGGCTAGAGCGTCCGCGTACGGGTTATGCTTGCGGCCGACATGTTGGAAATGGATGAATCGGAAGTTGCTCGCTAATTGCAATATGAGTTCTTGGTATGGCTGGAGCTTGGGGTCTCGAGTTTTCCACCTGTTGAGGGCTTGAGAGATTACCAGCATGGCGTCGTCGAGTACGCGCAGGTGGGTGACTCGGAGTTCTAGTGCGAGTTGCAATCCCATGACGCAAGCTTCATACTCGACCTCGTTGTGTGAGCATGTGAAGAGAAGTTGCTTGGCTACGGGTAGCATCCTTCCTTGGGGATCTACTAGGACGACCTCTACCCTACGGCCTTTAGTGTTGACTACCCCATCAAAGTATAAGATATGGGGTTCTGGTTGGTTGAAAACTGGCTGGTCCAGATCTAGTTGGTTTGGATTCAGCTCGTTGATGGTGAAGATGGGCTCATCAGGGAATGAATCCTCCAACAGTTGGTAATTTGGCAAGGGCTGGTGTGCCAGCTAGTCAGCCATGGCTTGGGCCTTCATGGATTTCTGGGATACGTGCCAAACGTTGAATTTCGCAGGGAGCATCTGCCATTTCACGCATCTGCCTACCAAGGTTGACTGGTCGAAGAGGTAGCACAGGGGATCTAGGTGGCTAAGCCACAAAATTGGGTAGACCACTAGGTAGTGTCGCAGCTTTTTCACCGTCCAGACCAACGAGAGACAGTACTTTTCAATCAGCTCATACCATTCCTCTACCACAGTAAACTTTTTACTGAGCAAGTATATGGCCTACTCGATTCTGCTGGTGGTGTCATGCTGGCCCAACACTACACCCATGGAGGAAGCTGTTACCGACATGTACAAGAAAAGTGGTTGCTCGGGTTGAGGTGGTACGAGAACCGGCAGCCAGGACAGTTGATGCTTGATGTGGTCGAAGGCAACTTGGCATTCTGTTGTCCACGTGAAATTGGCATTTTTCTTCAACAACTTCAACAACTTGATGAAATGCGTGATGTATTGTAGCATTCCCAGCAAGCTCCGTATCTGTTGTTCCGTCTGTGGGGGAGGCATGTCTAAGATTGCTTTTGCCTCATTGGGATCTACCTCGATGCCCTGTTTGCTGATGACAAAGCTAAGGAGCTTCCCGATGGTGGCCCCAAATTTTGACTTTGACGGGTTCAATCTGAGCTTGTACTTCCTTAGGCACTCGAACAGTCTTCCTAAGTGCTCGAGATGCTGCTGATGAGTGCGCGCCTTCACTACCATGTCGTCGACGTAGACTTCGACTTCTTTGTGCATCATGTCGTGGAAGAGGGTGATCATGGCTCTTTGGTAAGTAGCACCTGCATTTTTGAGCCCGAATGGCATCACCCTGTAACAGAAGATGCCTCAAGGGGTTGTGAATGCGGTCTTTTCCTTGTCTTCTTCTGCCATGAGGATTTGATTGTATCCAGAGAATCCGTCCATGAAGGAATATACCCCATACTTGGCGGCGTCATCTACCAAGACATCTATGTGCAGTAGTGGGAAGTCGTCCTTGGGGCTAGCCTTGTTGAGGTCCAGATAATCGACACACATGCGTAGTCACCCATCTTTCTTTGGGACGGGTACCATGTTTGCCACCCATTCTGGGTAGAAGACAGGCTGGAGGAATCGGACGTTCAACTGCTTGTGGACTTCTTCCTTTAGCTTCTGGGCCCATTCCTGTCTCATTCGTCAAGCTTTTTGCTTACCAGGTCGGGCTTCTGGTTTGAGGGTAGTCGGTGGACTGCAATCTGTTCATCCAAACCGAGCATGTCTTCATAATCCCACGCAAACACCTCTACGAATTCACGCAGGAGTGTGAGGAGCTGTTACCGGTAGGGCTCGGGCACTTCTTTGCTAATTTTTGTTTCTTTTGGATGTTGTTCATCCCTAAGGTTTACAAGTTCAATTTCGTCAGTAGACGTTATGCTAGTAGATTCAGGTGCTTGGACCCATGGGCCTTCTTCTTCAGACTCTTAACAAGGATCGTTGATGTCTTCCGTGGCTTGTTGACCCTCAGGCTGAAAGGGCGTTGGATGATGGACCTGGTGGGAGCGGTGCCCGTGGTCTTCTAGTTGTGTGCTGGGTAAGTGGACCAGCTACCGGTTCGAGGTTGCGATGGACCTCAGGAGTGGGTCCAGGGAGACGGTGGTGGACTTGACGTACCCGTCTACTTGAGGTGTCATGTTGTCGGACTCCATCTGTTGTTCCAGCCACCGGGCATTCAAGGAAGACCAGGGACAGAATGCCCCTAGTTCTGGTGGGAGGAACCAGTTGCCTGGTGGATAGGAGGTGGAAACCGGGTGGAGTCTTGGACGGAAGTGCAGTAGACCGGTCACATTCGCCTGTTCAAGTGACTGTGGTAGGGGAGGGGCAGAATGCCCCTAGTTCTGCCCCGTGATGTTGGCCAGTATTCTGTTTGTGGAAGATGTCGCCTTGACTGAGTAGGCTAGCTGTTCCGACTCCATGATGCGGCACCCCTGTTAAGGGTTGACGATTTCTGGCTGATCTGGCTGGTGCCTGGACGATCAGTTGTCTGCTGTGCCGAGCAAGAAACTTGGTATGATTGTCAAGTCCCGGTTGACTTGGTCGGGTTGCCAAGTCAGTGGCTGCTGAGGATGTAGCTGCCAGCGCACTTGTGCGTGGGATGCCAAGCCCTGCTGTTGAAGGAACATGTTCTGGCATGAGTCGCCCGGAAGCCATTAGGCTTGCCTCTTGATGTTGATGACCTGCAAGCCTGGAGTGTCCCCACCTAGGGCATTAGGTGGGTGTTGCGGTGCTACGTTGAAGGAGAGGGGCAAGGAGCGCACCTTGTCGTCTCCTTTCCCTGTACAAACCAGTTGGACTCAACGTCCATTTCCAAGGTTCCTCCCTGTAGAATGGGTGATGGTGAGGGAGGTTGGTGAAGGGCTGGATCCTCAGTGCATACCGAGGATTCTCCGAACAGTTGCAACAAACCGTCCTCTAGCTCCTAGCTTGGCTATAGGTTGTCCTTCCAGGGTTCCATGCGCCTAGACAGATAGTCTTAGGTGGCTGGGTTTTGGAGACTCGGTGGTGAGGTGGTGGCCGATTCTGGTGTCTATTGTTGCGACCCGGAAGGCGCCACGGCAGCTACAGATTGTCCCGGGTGGTAGTAGTTCTCTGCTAGTATGACAATGACCTCCCCTTTCCATAGGAACTTAAGCATCCTATGAAGAGTGGAAGGTACGATGGAGTTTTGGTGGAGAAATGGACGGCCCTGGATGAGGTTGTAGCTCGGGGGAATGTCTACTACATGCACAGGAACTTCGAAGGCGGCTGGTCTGATGACGAGGGGAAGGACGACCTCATCTTTGGCTTCGTGAAGAGTGCCATCGAATCCTCTCATCACCCGATCGGTGGGGAGCAAGTCTTGCTCGTTGATTCCCAGCTTGTGCGGGACTTGTAGCGGGCGCAGGTTTAGCCCGGATTCGTCGTTGATCATTACCATGGGGATGTAGAGGTCCTTGTTTTGTACCCGAATGTACAAGGATAGGTTGTGGTCGGTCCTGGCCAGTGAGAGGTCTACATCTGGGAAGTAGACGAAAGAGGGGACCGTTATTGTGGCCACCATTCCTTCTATGGCCCCGGGAGCAAGACCTTGGTCCACTTTGGCCACTTGCAGCGCTTTGAGGAGAGTTTCCCGGTGCTTAGTAGAGGATCGGAGCAGATCCCATAGGGAGATGTCTGCCCGTATCCCCTGGAGCTGGATTGATAGGTCTGGGAGTGGTTGTAACTAGGTGGCCAGTGCTGAGGAGGTGGTTGCCGGTACTACCAAGGCGGCAGCCAGTTGCCAATTGCCTGTTGAAGTTTGTCCCGCTATTCCTGAGATGGAGATCCCTCTGGGGCGCAACTTTGGTTGGTATACCTGGCCAGACCTGGTTATAGCCGTACATGTGGACGGCTGTTCTATCCCTTTGCCTTTGTGTTGTTCAGAAGTGAGTGCGGCCGGAGGGGAGGGCCTGGTGAACTGTTGCTTTGCCAGGTGTGCTTGGTGTGGTGTCAACGTTGCAGCCATTGGAGAGACCGTGCCAGTTGAAGTGCCAGTCGTGTGATGGCTGAGGCTTTGGGGATTGGAGGTACCGTCGGGATGACTGCCCTGACTGGGGCAGCAGGTGAGTAGAGAATTACCTTGGGGTGAGCCCGTATGGTTGACCCAGCGGCCCGCTCCCTTAACGCGGCAACCAGTTCTCTTGACGCGGCAACTGTAGGCGCCACTCGAACGAAGAATTTTCCTGCGGGTGGGGATGGCGCCTGTTGCAGTGTAGGCTTTGAAGACTTCCTCCTCCTCCAGTGGCTACTAATGGCGAGGATGGAGGACCGGAGTTGTTGGTAGTGTGGCCGGAGTTCTTCAAGCGTCGGTGGGTGGTTGGCGGTACGGATGAGGTTGAAAGGGTTCATCCAGGGAGTTCCCACTTGTAGTGGCTATGCTGAAGGGAGGGATCTCTTTGTCCCTTGTCCGTGCCTGGTTGGATAGGCGAAAACTAGCTGCATACGCTAGAACCCTTCGAGCGGATGCCTCCTACGGGCACGTAAGAAGATAGTAGTCTCCTGGGAGTTTCCCATATGATTTGCGAAGGTATGCTAGCTCGGCTCGGGGGGTACGGGAGGCTGTTGAAGCTCAATGGTGCCCGAGTTGATAAGCCTCTAAATAGCTTGTTTGAACGTCCGGTAATGATCCGTAGCGTGGCCAGATGACCTGTGGTATTCGCAGTATTACTGTGAATTATACCAAGCAGGAAGAACAGCTAGAGGCGGCTTGATGGGGGGGAGTGTGAGCAGCGCCTAGGCCCGGTGGAATACCTGGCTCAGCGGTTCAGAAAGTGGCGTGTATTTCATTATGCGCGGCTGCGGGGGTGACCGGCGTGGTTCACGTTGTTGCTGACTGGGGCATTGCTGGTTAACGCCTGTGTGATCTCCACTTTGTTCCTGGTTTCTTTGATGAGAAGTTGTTGGGGATGTCACCTACCACTACCGATGAGCTGGTGGATTGGACATGGCTACCGGGTGTGGAGCATTGGGCCTCCAAGGTTGTTGGTTCGTGGCCGCTCAGGAGGTGTAGACCGGCTGTTGAACCGGGGTGATCATCGGCGGATGATACTCCTGGGCCAGGGTGTACACCTGTTGTGGTTGGTATGGTGGTGGTGGTGCTGCCACAACGGTCACGGGAGACGGACGGATGTTGTCATTCCTCCGAGGGCCGCGGTTGTTCCCCATGTTGTTGCCTGTGGCCGGTGGTCAGGGACGTATGTTTCCTCCGGGGTTGGCTCCGAATGGAAGAGCTGAGAATCTCCCTGACTTAAAGAATCCTTCCAGGCAGCTGCCAGCTTTGATCAACTGGGAGAAAGTTGAGTATGACTGGATGCATAGAAGGGCTGCTAGTGATGGTTGAGCACCTTGCACAATTATGTCCAGAGAGTCTTCTTCCGTAGGTTTGTCTCAGATTTGGGATGCCAGGGCCCGCCACCTACCGACATTGCCACTGAACGGCTCGTTCTCACGTTGGCGAAGGCAACGGAGATCTTCCAACTTTGGTGCCAGGTCTAAGTTATACATGTACTGTTCCTGGAACATGTATGCCAGCTGTTCCTAGGTGTAGATTTTTGTTAAGTCTAACGACATGTACCAGGAAAGTGCAAGTCCTTGGAGAGATTTCTGGAAAAGCCGGACGAGGAGCTTCTCCTCGTGTTGCAGTGCCACCATGTCTCCGTAGAACGCCTGGAGGTGCGCGCGAGGGTCCCTATGCCCATTGTATTTGACTAATTCGGGCATCTTGAAATCAGGAGGGAGCATCGCTTTGAGATAAAAATAGAGGTTTTGGAAGGCACAGGAAGGTTCCGGTGGGTCAGACTTCGTGCTCCGGAACGATGCCTCTAGTTTAGCTATCCTTTGCAATAGTTGCCCTTGCAGGTTGGGCACCGGGGCGGCAGTAGTGGCGACTGCTAGCTGGAGTGGCGGCGGGCCGGGTTGGCCGGTGACAGGAGTGGTGATAATGTCGTATTCTTCAGCGTACGGCCTTTCCGGGATGCAAATCTTTGGCCTGGGGGGGATTACTGAACCAATCCCTTGCTGTTGGTATCGTGCCAACTGGTGAGCAAGGAGAGTTTGCTCGAAGTGTCTTGGTCAAGGCGGTAGGAAGGCCTTGGTCCCTCCTAGGCCCTCGGTGTTTGAGGGTGGCTGGTAGGACGGGCTGGTGCTCCATGTGGTAGCTGACCTGTTGCATTCAATTTCAGTGGCTAGAAAAGCGGGCAGCGTAGGATGTACCATGGCATTGTCGAATGCCATGGCTGCAGATTGGTCTGGCACCCTTGGTTGGTCCGTGGCTCTAGTAGGCATGACGATCGGCCGGGTGAAGTTCGTCTGGGTGATGACAGGTGGCGGTGGGCCGAAGACCATGGACAGTGGCATAGAAGTTGCCGTAGTGATGGAAGGGGATGATCCGGAAGCCGCAGCGGAAATGGTGGCCATGGCTCTTGCTTGTGAGTGAGTCAAGACAGGGGGAGCTAGCGGGGTCTGGAACTAGCAGGGCAGAGGTCCGTGAACAGACAGTGCCCGAAGAACCGCAGGGGTCCGTAAAGATGTACAAGGATACCAAAGAAGGGTGATATGGTTCAATGCATTTGAAAGTGGCTTCGCTAAGCAAATGCGACAAGTTTGTTAAAAATCCTAATGGAAGAATAAAAGACTGACTATAAAAGAGCTGTACGAGCGAGAGTTCGAGCGACTTAATTGATAACACGCAGTGAGTCTCCCCAGTGGAGTCGCCAAAAATCTGTACCCTCTCTTTCATCCGGCTATCACCCGGAAACCCACAAGTTTCCACTGGCCTTGCCGGCGGATGGGCCGAGGTATAGAGAATTCAAAAGTGTTTGTGTGAGCACATCACCATGTGGGGCGGATGGCTCGTTGAATGGAGTCGCCACCTTATTTTTGGGTAGAAAACAAGGAAAATCGGATGGGAAAGTGTCCTTCCACCATCGTAACGATAAAACCACGGGAATCACGTCAAATTTTGTAACATGAGAGAACTGGATACAGGGCTCAGGGTACTGTTGGGGAAGGTGTTAGGCACCCCTAGACAGCCCAGGCAATCCTGGCCTCTCTCCGGCTCTATAGGTGGGAAACAACGACAGTCAATCCAACCATCCATGGCCTCATCCAAAAAACTTTCCAGGGCATCGGAAGGGATAACCTCATCCCTTCCGGTAAAACGAACAAAGATTGAACAATGTGGGGTTTCACACTAGATTTGGTGGTGAATGGGGGAGAGAAAGACACGAGGGTCACCCCTTACGGACCTCTCAGCAGAAGAACTGAAGGATGGGTGAGGCAACTGCCTGGGTCACCAGATAGCCGGCTGAATATACCGGCTGCTGCATCATATCCCCCCGCTCCCTTTGATTGGAGATGAGAACTTATGTTACCACTTGGCCAGGGCCGATACAGGTGCATGCTGGTGGCCTTGGCCCGGTAGGGTGTTTTCACTTCTTCGAAAATCAGGAACCGTCGGGTCATACGTTTGTATACCCAAACGACCGCTGCCAGCAAAGATGCATGTCAGAGGCATCATCCCGAAAATCTTTCCGCACCGGGAATGTAGACTTACATTTCCTAGAAAACGGGGATCGGCTGCTGGTTTGGTAAACCAGTTCACCGACGGCGGACCGGCTTGTTCCTCGAACCATTTACCCAAAAATGGTTTTTTCAAGGAGCCGACTACTGGCCGTTTGTGCTAGCTTGCCGGCGACAAGCCGGTTGGTTCCCCGAACTATACACCCAAAAATGGGTTATTGGGGAGCCGGCTACCGGACGTTTGTGTCGGCTTGTCGACGGTTGGCTGGCTAGTTCCACGAGCCAACGAGGGTTTTAGGGAGGACCCAGACTTCCTAGATGACGGGAACCACCAAGTCATATTTCTTCGTACACCCGATCAACCACCATCGGCAAGGGTGAATGCCGGAGGCGTCGTCTCGGAGATCTATCCAGGGTATCGGGAACATAGACTTATATTTTTCGGGGAATGGGAACCGCCGGGTTGTACCTCTCGTACACTCGGATGGCCACCACCGGCAAGGGTGCATGCCAGAGGCGTCAGCCCAGAAATCTTTTCGGGGCATCGAGAGGGCAGACTTACGCCTCCCGGAAAATGGGAACCGTCGGGTTGTACTTCTCGTACACCCGGACGGTCGTCGTCGGCAAGGATACATGCCGGAGGCATCATCCCAGAAATCTTTCTAGGGCATCGGGAGGGTAGACTTATGCCTCCAGGAAAATGGGAACCGTCGTGTTGTACTTCTCGTACACCCGGACGGCCGCCACCGGTAAGGATACATGCTGGACGACCGCCACCAGCAAGGATACATGCCGGAGGCGTCATCCCGGAAATCTTTTCGAGGCATCAGGAGGGTAGACTTATGCCTCATAGAAAATGGGAACCGTCGGGTTGTACTTCTTGTACACCCAGACGGCCGCCGCCAGTAAGGATGCATGCTGGAGGCGTCATCCCGGAAATCTGTTCGGGGCATTGGGAATGTAAACTTACATTTTTCGGGAAATGGGAATCACCGGGTCGTACTAGTTCATACGCCCGAACGGCCGCCGCCAACAAGGATGCATGCCGGAGGCGTCATCTCGGAAATCTTTCCGGGGCATCGAGAGGGTAGACGTACGCCTCTTGGAATGCGGTGATCGGATAAAAAAAAGTGTAAAACCTGTTGGGAAACTTAGAGTTTCCAAATAAAAGGACCTGATGAGAGGGTCGTGAACGAACCGAAATCAACCGTGCCAGGTAGATTTACCCAGCCGAGAGGACGGTCACCGGTACCCTCAGGCGTATTTCTGAAGGAACGATACCCGGGTCCGTCCTCCGACCTTTCCCTTATATGGCGAAGGTGTTACATGGTCGGGGCTCGAAAATGACATTGGGAAAACATGCGTAAAATGACAAGGACGGAGGAACTTACCTGCAGGGAGTCATCGGTGGGGGGTCGAAAGCTATCACTCCAGTGCGATGACAAGGTGTTGGGGCTCCAAGCATCGCTCCTCCTTCAGAACCTCCAGCTAGCGTTTCCTCCAAGGGCCGAAAGCATGCCGAGCGTCTCCCGTGTTCGTACGATGGTTTCTCCAAGAGGTGGAAGCTTGCGTTTTTGGGAGGGGGAGCCCTATTTTATAAGGGGTTACCATCCTTCTTTGGGGGGACTTGAAGATGGAAAGTGACACGAATCTCGGTTTGATTACGCGGACCGCGTAATTGATTGATTGCGAGATTTAAGTGATTAAATCTCGTCGTATTTCCCTGATTGATTTGCCTTTCCTTTCTGCATAGTTACCCGGTAGCCGTTACGTGGCAGGCGGATGCCAGTTAGTTCTATCCGACTATCTTACGAAAGGGGAACATGTTGGCCAAAATGGGTTTTTGAGGAGCCAGCTACTCTCCCCCACCCATTTGCGCCAATGGGGGTTTGGGGGAGCCGGCTGTTTCCCCCACCCCATTGCGCCAATGGGGGGTCGGGGGGAGCCGGCGACCAGTTCCTTTAACCGGCCTGTTGGTGGCTAGTCGGCTGTTTCCCCCACCGCATTGCTCCAATGGGGGTTTGGGGGGAGCCGGTGACTGGTTCCTTGAATCGGCCTGCCGGCTGTTTCCCCCACCCCATTGCGCCAATGGGGGGTCGCAAGGAGCCGACGACCAGTTCCTTGAACCGGCCTGTCGACGGCTAGCCGGTTGCTTCCTCGGCTCTTTTGTTCAAGCATGGGGGTCAACAATAATATATAATTTTTTTCATTTCTAATATATTGTTTCTTTAATTATTAAAATATTGCACCCTTATCCTTACTTTTTACTGATGTATTGCAATTGCACTCAATTTATTTAGCATTACTCTTGAATTTAGCTTGATTAGTTTTGTCGAGTTTAATGCACTCTCCATTAGTCAACATGCATTGAATTTTCAAGATAGGTATAAGGGGTATGCTTATTATTATGTTATATTTTTAATTTAGTCTTTGTATGTTTTTTCTCTTGTATACTAAGCTTTTCCACTTACACTGACAATAATGTGAAGTTTAGGTATGGGGGGAAGGCACGCTAAAATTTTAAATTTCTAAAACTTTTCAGATATTTTTGATAATTTTGTTGATTTTCTTGTGTGTTTTTATGTTTGTAAGATGAAGTCAAACTTAAAGGAATGTAAGTTTCAAATATAAGGTGTTATTGCTATTAAATTAAGGGTAACTAGTTAATATTTGTAGTTGCATTTGATGTAAGGAAGTTATGTTATTAATGTTCATAAAAAAAACTATGAAGTGTCTTGTTTTAAGAAAAAATAAAAATAAAATCAAAAAGGAAACCAAGGAATCAAAGTCGATTTGGGGTAGAAAAATGGGATACTGTGAGTCACTTGGGATGTGAGGGTGAAGTGGAATGTTATCAACAATTGAATATTTTGAGTGATGGTATATTAATTGTCTTATCCCTTGTTTACCAACCGAAGCTTTTTCCAATATCTTTTATAGGAATGAAGGGAATCTCTTAGATTACCCCATTTCTTTGGTGAGATGTGTGCCTATTTTACATTCAAATGATCTACATCTTTGATTGAGAGTGGAGAAGGAGTGAATTTTTCTTGCTTGTACAAGACATATGGTTCTTGTTCGGAACACTACTTGAAATTAATTTTTAGTAATGTGTGTTCGAAATATTTTAATTTCAGTGTAAGTGCATGGGTTCAAATGTAATTAGTGTGCAAGTACGGTTTTGTCCACAACGATGTCACCGATGCTCCAAGGAAGGCTCGATGGGGAGTAGAAGATGTCTAGGCCAGTGAAGCAGAGGCCCAGCACCTCGAACAGGAGCACGTCGGAGAATTCCACCGGTCCTGATTGGAGGCCCAGAACAAGTTGCGACTCCACCTCCGACAGGTTGGAGTACATCTCAGCCACCAAGCTGGGGACGGTGTCGACCCGTTGGAAGTCCCAGATGAAAGGAAGCAAGCCTTGCCTGGCAAATAGCTGCTCCACCTTTGTCAACTGGTTGAAGTTTGCCAGCCTGCCATATAACACTCTCTTTATGGCCAAGTGGCTGTCAACGAGGGACGCCAACTCCTGGTCGATTTCAGGGGGAGCCACGCCATCGGCCGTCGCCTCCTTGGAACTGATCGGAGTTTGATACCAATGGAGCGCTAGCTGAATCGACACAGCGTCATCGGAGATCTCGAACGGCCCCGACGTAGTCCCGAGGCGCTGTTGCCAGTCCACCATCATCTTACGAAGCATCTGGCACTGCGAACTCTGGGGAGGGGCCTCCGCCGATGCCTCACCTTCTGCTCTGCTTGTAGGTACTTGGGAGTTGGAGGCACCGGGGTCTCGTCACCATTCTTTCAACGACCATCGGGACATGGCCTTGGCAGAAGACGAGTTGCAGCTGTGGTCAGCAAGTTCGAAGAAGACGGACAAATGGACCGACTTGGCCCAGTTAGGACACACGAGTTGTTCAGCCGGCATGTTTCTCAGCGTGGGCAGTAAGAGATCAAGCCATTGTCGCACGGCCTCGGAAGTGGGTTGCTAGACGTGCCCCATGACGTTCTTTGTATGAGGCATGATGATGGTGAAAGAGTAAAATCAAGGCAAGAGAAATGGAAGAAAATTGAAGAGAAGAACCCAAGTGAAGAATGAGATCGAGAAAAGGAGATGAAGAAATCTCAAACGCCCTCACCCTCTATTTATAGAAAATTTGGCACCCAGTTTTCAACTAACCCGAGGTGGCAATCGGTTCAAAAATCGGTTGCACAAAAATCAAGAAAGCTAAAACGATTCCTGACAACTTTGAAAAGGGTACGGTTATGCACGGGAACCAATAAAGTGGCACGGAAACTGAAAAAGGTAAACGAAAATCGAGAAAACTACAGCAAGCACGTGAAAACATTCACATCACCAACCGGTTTCCGGCTAACCTGAGGCGGCAACTAGTTCAAAAACCGATTGCACAAAAATAAAGAAAGTTAAAATGATTCCTGACAACTTTGAAAAGGTACAGTCATGGCACGGGAATCGATAAAGTTGCACGGAAACCAAAAAAGGTGAACGAAAATCAAGAAAGCTGCAGCAAGCATGTGAAAACATTCACATCACTAGCCAGTGGCCGGCTCCTGCGAGGTGGCAACTGCGTAACTAGCCGGTCGGAACGTAACGTCACAAAAAGTATGATGTGACAATTCACTATCTCGATAGCTTTCAGAAAAGAAACATGTGAAGCTTTCACATCACATCCCAGTTGCCGGCTCCCACAAGGTGGTTGCCACGTAACTAGCCTGCTAAGAGCTAAGACGTGGGGGAAGTACAACGCGACACTGACACAGCCTCCGGACATGGTACGCAAACGCTTTCCACCTTGTTACCCGGTCACCAGCACCCCAAGGTGGCTGCCGTGCAACCAACCGGCTAACACTATGGCATCCCTCGGTTACATGATCGAGAATGTAAGTCTGACCCCATTTCATGACCAACAATAGATAACTCCCAAAAGTGTGAAATCTCGCAAGGCTTACCGTTTATGCATGGAGGGTCATTCAACCCTAGGATGTTGGTTTCATTCCCCTGAAGTCATACAACCTCGCATAGGGAGGGGCATTCCGTTGACCCCATGCTTAAGAAAAATTTAAAGGGGGAATTACCTAGCTAGCTGCCGGCAAGCCGCTTCAAGGAAGTGGCAACCGGTCCCCAAAAACCCCAACTTGAACAAAAGGTTGGGGGAATTACTAGGCTAGTCGCTTCAAGGAAGCGGCAACCGGTTCGCAAAAACCCCAACTTGCACAAAAGGTTGGGGGAATTACCTGGCTAGCCGTTTCAAGGAAGTGGCAACCAGTCCCCAAAAACCCCAACTTGCACAAAAGGTTGGGGGAATTACCCAACAAGCCACTAGCAAGCCGCTTCAAGGAAGCGGCAACCGGTCCCCAAAAACCCCAACTTGCACAAAAGGTTGGGGGAATCACTCGGCTAGCCACTTCAAGGAAGCGGCAACCGGTCCCCAAAAAACCCCAACTTGCACAAAAGGTTGGGGGAATTACCCGGCTAGCCGTCGGCAAATCGGTCTGAGGAAGCAGCAACTGGATCCCAAAATCCCTAATGGCGCAAATGTTCGGGGGACTAGCTGACTTCTGTCTACTGCGTAGCGACTGCCAGGTAACTACCCAGAAAGGCAAGATGAATCAATTAGGGGAATATGATGGGATTTGACTGCTTAAATCTCGCAAATCAATCCATTACGCAGATCATGTAGTCACACCAAAACTCATGCCAGCTTCCATCTTCGGGCACCCCGAATATGGAAGGCGACCCCTTATAAAAGAAGTGGCCTCCCTCCCCAAAAACCTAAGCTTTTCAACCCTCGGAGAAACCTTCATTCGGACACTGGTGACGCTCGCTTCTGCCCCTCGAAGAAGACGCCGGCCAGAGGTTCTGAAGGAAGAGAGACGCTCATAGTCCCAACGCCCGTTCGCCGCCAACAACCCTCTACAGGTAAGCCCTTCCTCCCTCGCCATTTTACATATGGTTTAAACAACGTTTCCTCGAACCCCGACCATGTAACACCTTTCCCATATAAGGGAAAGGTCAGAGGACGAACCTGGGTATCATTCCTTCGGAAACACGTCTGAAGGTACTGGCAGCCGCCCTCCCGGCCAGGTAAATCCACCCAGCACGGTCGAGTTTGGTTCATTTGTGACCAATGTTTAGAAATAAACATGCACAAGAGGTATATCAGGATAAATTCTATGGAAAAGAAATTCTCTTTGGTAGAACAGTTTTTTTTTTTTGTTCTCTATTTAATTTTGAATTGTAATTCATTTTCTTGAATGTATACTTGAATTATTACGTCATGAGTTGTAATATGAAACACCTACTTCGATGAATATTTTTATGTATGAGTGTTCCTATGTTTTTAAATTTTATGAACTTAATTCAAAAATATATCACACTTATTATGCTTAAAGAACATTCTTTAGATAGGAGAAGTATTTTTCGTAGGGGGAGCTTTCATTCAAGGGGAGCTTCAATGTTTAAGTATGTCAAACAAGGGGAGCAAGTTGTAATTCATCCTTTTTCATGAATGTCAAAAAGGGGGAGAAAAATGTGTGCATTTGAAATATGTTATAATAGGGGTATGTGTTGTATTAGGTGCCTAAGTTTTCTCTTTAAGTTTAAGGTATAGTTTTGACATCATCAAAAAGAGGGATATTGTTGAGAACTCACCCTCTATAGGTTTTGATGATGTCAAACAACTTGGCATGGAGCAAATGAAGGCATGAAAAACCCAAGTCCAAGATTCAAAGTTATAAAGTCATAAAGAAGGAATGAAAAAATTATATGAAGGTAGAAAGCCAAAGAAATTTGAAGAATTAGAGATGAAGACGATGAAGCCAATGAAGACAAGCCATGAGCACATACATTCACTTAAAAAGGTTTCGACACTAGTATAGGTCACTCATTTAGATCCTAAGTTCACACCTATCAAAACCTACATAAACCAAAAACGTTATAATGAATTTTACAAACGTTATAACGATTTAGTATTCACATGACAGGTCACATGACTCAAGATTCTTGGAAAATCAGTATAACAATTTTTGATTTTCTTTGACACTTAGGAAACATTTTGAAAAATAATTCCATTAGAAAAAAATCGTTACAATGAATTTTGAATTCAAAATGGCACTTAGGAAAGAATTTGAGAAATATTTACTTATAGAAATAATTTAGAAAAAATCTTGTAAATTAAGGAATTTAGGAAAATTAGTATAACGATTTATAAATCGTTATAATGAATTTTGTATTTCTCACTTATTAGGAAAATTTTTGGAAAGATTTAGTCCTTAAGATTAGATTTGAAAAATCCAAGATTTGACACGTAGGAAAATCGTTATAACGATTTTTAAAATATAACAAATTTTTTGGAACACCAATTTGCTACAACGAATCTTTTAAATATAGCAAAAATTGTAAAAAACGTTATAACTATTTTAAAATTCGTTATAATGATTTTGGACCTACAAAGTCCAAAGAAAAAGAAATAAAGAGGGAGAGAAAAGAAATAGAACCAAACAAAGGATCATCTGAATCACCTGTTGCTATGAAAATTTTAGGGGAATGAGGTGGCTCAGCCTTACAACACTCCCTTAAATTGAATAGACTCTCCTTAAAATATGAACAAGAAGTCATCTATTCATAAGAACCATCCGTCTTGTGTAAGCAAGAGGAATTCGCGCATTCACCACTCTCAATCAGGAATTTAATCATTTAACAGAGGCACACATCTTACCAACGAAAGAGGGGTAATCTAAGATATTCCCTTCCTTCCTAAGATATTGGAAAATACTTTAGTCGGTAGACAAGGGATAAGACAATTAATATACCATCACTCAAAATGTTCAATTGTTGATATAAAAACATTCCACTTCACCCTTCACATCCCAAGTGACTTCGAATATCCCCCTTTTCTACACAAGTTGACATTGATTCCTTGATTTTCTTTTTGATTTTTATTTCTTTCACAACTTTCTTTCTTTTCTTTTCTTTTTAACATATGAAAGCTATTCACAGTTATTTTCCATTAATAAAACGTAAATACATAGAATAATAACATAACTAGCATTGCCACTTTAAAAACTAATGAGTGACCCTTAATTGAATAACAATAACACCTTAAGTGTCCATAACCTAATTCCCATTGAAACTCCATGCCATATTGAAGCTTATACCATTGCTACCTTCCTCTACATATCCTCTAACTTAGAAAATTCTGAGAGATACCTTAGAATAATTCTCACCAAAATGAAAGAAATGTCTTGGAATGATCATTTTTGTGGTGGCAATCAGCATAGGTTTATCTCTCCATACAAACGGGATTATGAGAAAAGAAAATAATTGTTCCAAATAAACAAGGTTAGCAAGACATTAATTCAAATGAAACAGGAAAACTCAACCCATTGCACAATTTAATTTGAAATCTATCTCCTCTAAAGGCAATAGGTTACTTTGAATTGGCTCTGGACATTCTCCTCTCAAGTATGATAGGATCTTCCCATTGTCCTAATAGCAACACTTGAAACTTACATTCCTTCAAGTTTGTTCTCAAAACAAAACATAAAAGATATTAAAGACCCGAAAATCAAAAATATCACAAATATCTGAAAAAAATTTTAAATTTTGAAATTTTTTAACATACTTAAACTTTGCATTGTCCTCAATGTAGATGGAAATGTTCAGTATAGAAAAGGAAGAATATGACACATAATAAACATAATAAGCACACCTCCAATACCTATCATGAAAATGTGATGCATGCTAAATAATGCATTGAACTCAACAAGCTAAGTCATTCAAAATACATGAGTAATGCTTAAGAAATTGAATGCAATTGCAATGCATCAGTAAAGAGTAAGGATAAGGGTGTAATACTTTGGGAATTATAGAAATAGTATAATTGAAATAAAAATAGTACATATATATGTATATATATATATTCTTGTGGATTTCTATTGGCTCACAAGAAAACCAAGTGGTTTATAAACAAACACCACCAAACTGCAATCTTATTGGCTTAAGTTGTGTGGTGTTGCTCATCCCCTCCATGAGCCACATGCCCACTAGATAAATGGGGATTCTGGACAGATTGACTTGGAAGAGCACCTTTATTTCTAAGATTGAGTAAATTAGATATTTGATTCAATTGTGTCTCGATTCTTTTAATAGCTTGATCATGAGTAGCAATTTGAGAGTTAAACTTTCAAGCTATTTCCACTCTTTGCATTAGGTGTGCTACTTGTCTCTCAATATTTTGTTCATTAACTTGTTGATTTTGATTTAAATTTAATGAACTATTGTTCATTGCATTTTGTTCAATAAAAGGCTATCCTACAGATTGATTAGGTTGTTGTTTTGGGTTTCTCCATGAAAAATTAGGATGATTCCTCCACCTACGATTATAAGTAGGATTAAAATTAGAATTATTGCATTGATTATAGAATAAGACATTAACATCTTCAGATTCATGTAAAATAGGGCATTCCTCCATAACATGACCTATGGCAAAGCAACTTGTACATTTAGGCATGTTAGGCTCAATCTTTTGTTTAAGTTGTAATTCATCAATTTTGTGCATTAAGCTAGCTATTTTAGGTTCTAATGCAACAAATGGTTCAACAAAATGTACTCCCCTAGACAAAGAGGTTTGTTCTTAACATACTTCAATCGCACTTTCCCATTGTGCAGTTCTTTTGGCCAAGTCTTCTAAATATTTTCAAGCATTAACTATTCCTTAGTTGAGAAATCCATCTTGACTCAAAGATTCTACGTGTTTTTGTTTGATAATCGATTCCTTCATAAATAGTTCTGATTTGGGTAACTTTCTCTATTCCATGGTGTGGACATTGAGCTAGGAGATTAGGAAATCTTGCAAAATATTTCTAAAAAGGTTCTCCTATTTTCTGCCTACAATTTAAGATTTCATTCTTTCTTTTAATTATTACATGCATTGGATAGTATTTTCCTAGAAATTCAGAACAAAATTGATTCCAATTGGTAATAGAATTTGGTTGTAAACTGTATAACCATCCTTTTGCAATATCTTTTAAAGAAAAAGGCATATACCTTAGTTTAATGGCATCAACATACATGTTTGGTACTTTCATCATATTGCAAACTTCATTAAATTCTTTTAAAAACCAATAAGCATCTTCTTTTTCAAATCCATGAAATTTTGGTAGCTGGTTAATATAATTGGAATTTAATTCAAATTTGTCATTAGCACATTTAGGGAGCGTTATGTAGGACAGTTCATCCATTAGATTAGGATAAAACATGCTACCTATTGGTATCTTTCCCTAGGGGAAAGCTTTGGGGTGGCTAACATAGTTGCCGAATGTGACTTATATGACTGGAGGAAATGCATAGCCAAGAAGGCCTCTATTGAAGCAGAAATGGTGAAAGTTGCAAGTCTTGAGAAGGTGGTGTTGACCCCACGCTTAAAGGGGGATGGAGCCGGCTTGCCGCCGGCAAGCCGCTTCAACGAAGTGGCACACGGACCCCCAAAAACCCACATTTGGTGAAAAGTTAGGGGTATGGAGCCGGCTTGCTGTCGGAAAGCTGCTTCAAGGAAGCGGCACCTGGACCCCTAAAAACCCACATTTGGTGAAAAGTTGGGGGGATGTATCCAGCTTGCCACCGGCAAGCCACATTGAGGAAGCGACACCTGGACACCTAAAAACCCACATTTGGTGAAAAGTTGGGGGGATGTAGCCGGCTTGCCGCCAGCAAGCTGCTTCGAGGAAGCGGCACTCGGACCCCAAAAACCCACATTTGGAAAAATGTTGGGGGGGTGGAGCCGGCTTGCCACCGGCAAGCCGCTTCAATGAAGCGGCACCCGGACCCCGAAAAACCCACATTTGGTGAAAAGTTGGGGGGATGGAGCTGGCTTGCCGCCGGCAAGCCGCTTCAAGGAAGTAGCACCCGAACCCATAAAAACCCACATTTGGTGAAAAGTTGGGGGGATGTAGCTGGCTTGCCGCCAGCAAGCCGCTTCGAGGAAGCGGCACCCGGACCCCTAAAAACCCACATTTGGTGAAAAGTTGGGGGGATGTAGCCGGCTTGCCGCCGGCAAGCCGCTTCGAGGAAGCGACACCCAGACCCCTAAAAACCCACATTTGGTGAAAAGTTAGGGGGATGTAGCTGGCTTGCCACCGGCAAGCCGCTTCAAGGAAGCGGCACCCGGACCCCGAAAAACCCACATTTGGTGAAAAGTTGGGGGGATGGAACCAATATGCCGCCGGTAAGCCGCTTCAAGGAAGCGGCA
Source organism: Amphibolis antarctica (assembly GCA_024699675.1). Classification (NCBI taxonomy): domain Eukaryota; kingdom Viridiplantae; phylum Streptophyta; class Magnoliopsida; order Alismatales; family Cymodoceaceae; genus Amphibolis; species Amphibolis antarctica. The sequence continues at coordinate 8,431 of JAMKPZ010000875.1, read as the reverse complement.
CCCGGACCCCTAAAAACCCACATTTGGTGAAAATGAAGGGGGGACTAGCCGGCTTCCACCTGCCACTTAGCGACCGCCGGTTGGCTACCCAAGAAGGCAAGCCGAATCAATCAGGAAAATAAAATGGGATTTAATCCCTGAAATCTCGAAAATTGATTACGCGAACCGTGTAATCAAGCCTGGAATCATGCCGCCTTCCATCTTCGGGTGCCCCCAAAGAAGGAAGGTAATCCCTTATAAAAGGAGCAGCCCCCCCACATCACAAAAAGGGGGAGGTTAGAATTTCGAAGAAGGCTTGAATTTCTAGGATGCCGGCAGCGGCCGTTCGGGTGTATGAACACGTACAACCCAACGGTTTCCGTTTCTTTTCCGGGAGGTGTAAGCCTACCCTCTCGATACCTCGGAAAGATTTCTTGATGATGCCGCCGGCAGGGAAGCCGACGGTGGCCGTTCGGGTGTACGAAACGTACAACCCGATGGATTCCATTTTCCTGGAAAATATAAGTCCTCCATTAAATCCCATGCGTTTACAGACGTCAAGAGGAAAAGGGGTGGGGAAACAGCCGGCAAGCAGCCGGCTGGCCCGTTCAAGGAACTGGCCCCCATTTCCCCAAAACACCCGTGGGTGTGCATGGAGGGGGGAAACAGCTGGCAAGTTGCCGGCTGGCCGGTTCAATGAACCGGCCCCCGTTTCCGCAAAACCACCATGGGTGCGCATGGAGGGGGGAAGCAGCCGACAAGCCACTGGCTGGCCAGTTCAAGGAACCAGTCCCCATTTCCCCAAAACCCCCATGGGTGCGCATGGAGGGCGGAAATAGCCGGCAAGCCGCCGGCTGGCTGGTTCAAGGAACCGGCCCCCGTTTCCCCAAAACCCCAATGGGTGCGCAAGGAGAGGGGAAACAACCAGCAAGCTGCCGGCTGGCCGGTTCAAGGAACCAGCCCCCGTTTCCCCAAAACCCCCATGGGTGCGCATGGAGGGGGGAAACAGCCGGCAAGCCGTCGGCTGGCCAGCTCAAGGAATCGGCCCCCGTTTTCCCAAAACCCCCATGGGTGTGCATGGAGAGTGGAAACAGCCGGCAAGCTGCCGGCCCCCATTTCCCCAAAACCCCCATGGGTGCACATGGAAGGGGGAAACAGCCGGCTAGCCGCTGGCTGGCCAGTTCAAGGAACCAACCCCCGTTTCCCCAAAACCTCCATGCGCGCAAATGGGTTGGGAAAGCAGCCGACTAGCCGCCGATCAACCGATATAAGTAGCAACGGCCGGCTCCCCAAAAACCCATCTTTTTCTCCCCTATTCACCACCGGATCCAATATGGATCCCTGTTTTGTTCAATTCTCATTTGTTTACTTGATTCTCATTTGTTTTCATCGGAAGGGATAAGGTTATCCCTCTAAATGCCCTGGAAAGTTTTCCAGGGTGAGGCCGTACGTGGCCGGATTGACTATCATGTTTTCCGTTTTAGAGCCGGAGAGAGGTCGGGAATGCCTGGGCTGTCTGGGGGTGCCTAACACCTTCCCCAACAGTACCCTAAGCCTCGTATCCATTTCTCTCATGTTTTCACTTCAATGTTACCTCACCCATGTGGTTTTATCACTTCGATGATGGAAGAACAGTTCCCCATCCGGTTTTCCTTGTTTTCTACCCAAAAATAAGCTGGCAACTCCGTTCAATGAGCCATCAACCGCACGTGGTGATGCGCTCACACAAACACCTTTCAATTCTCTATACCTCGGCCCATCCGCCGGTGAGGCTGGTGGAATCCCATGGGCTTCCGGGTGATAGCCAGATGAAAGAGAGGGTACAGATTTTTTGCGACTCCGCTGGGGACACTCACTGCATTTTATCGATTAAGTAGCTCAAACTCTCGCTCATACGGCTCTTTTATAGTCAGTATTTTATTTTTCCGTGAGGATTTTTAACACACTTGTCACATTTGCTAAGCGAAGCTGCTTTCAAATGCATTGAACTGTATCACCCTTCTTTGGTATCCCTACAAATCTTCACGGACCCCCTACGGGTTCTTCGGGCACTGTCTCCTCAAGGACCTCTGCCCTACAGGTTTCGGACCCTACTGGCTCCCCGTGTCCTGAGTCACTCACAAGCAAGAGCCATGGCCACCGGTTCCGCTGCGGCTTCCGGATCATCCCCTTCCGTCAACACGACAACTTCTATGCCGCTGTCCGTGGTCTTCGGCCCACCATCGCCTGTCGTCACCCGGACGAACTTCACCAGGCCTGTCATTGTTCCTACCGGAACCCCGGACCAACCAAGGGTGCCTAATCTGTCCACCGCTGTAGTATTCAACAATGCAACAGTGCATCCTATGCCGCCGGCTTCTCCGGCTACTGAAGCTGAACGTAACAGGCCGGCTCCCACACAAAGCACCGGCCCGTGCTACCAACCACCCTCGAACGCTGAGGGCATAGGAGCGGCCAACGCCTTCCGACCACCTCAACTGAGACATTTTGAGCAGACCCTCCTGGCTCATCAGTTGGCGCGCTATCAACAACAAGGGATTGGTTCCATAATCCCCCCCAGGCCAACCATCCGTGTCCTAGAGAGGCCACACTCAGAAGAATACGACATCATCACTACTCCCATCGCCGACCAATTCGGCCCGCCACCGCTCCAGTCGGCAACCACCATGGCTGCCGTCCCGGTGCCCGACCTGCAAGGGCAGCTACTGCAAAGGATAGCTGAACTGGAGGCATCTTTTCAGAGCATAAAATCTGGCCCGCCTGGACCTTCCTGTGCCTTCCAAAATCTCTGTTTCTATCCCGAAGCGATGCTCCATCCCGATTTCAAAATGCCTGAACTAGTCAAATACAACGAGCACGGGGATCCTCACGTGCACCTCTGGGCTTTCTGTGGAGACATGCCCGCCAACAGTGGTAGGTAACGTCCTCGGCAACCTCTCGACAAAGAAACCAGGGACAAGGAGGAGATCACCCAGGCGTTAACCAACAACACCCCGATCAGCAACAGCGTTGGCCACGCCAGCCGCCCCCACAGCCGCGCATTACAGAATACACGTCGCTTTCTGAACCACTAAGCCAGGTATTCCGCCGGGCCCAAGCACTGCTCACGCTCCCCCCTTTCAAGCCACCTCTAGCTGCTCTTCCTACCTGGTACAATTCGCAGCAGTACTGCGAGTACCACAGGTCTGCCAGCCATGCCACGGATCATTGCCGGACGTTAAGACAAGCCATTCAGAGGCTTATCAACTCAGGCACCATTGAGCTTCAACAGCCTCTCGTACTTCCTGAGCCAAGCCAACATACCTTCCCAAATCATACAGGCAACTCCCAGGTCAATACTATCTTCTTAGGTGCCCAAAAGAGGCACCCGCTCGAAGGGTTCCGGCCTATGCAACCGGTTTCCACCTATCCAACCAGGCACGGACAAGGGACAAGAAGATCCCTCCCTTCGGTAAGGCCGCTGGATGCAGGAACTCCCTGGTTGAAACCTGTCTACCTCATCTGTCCGGCTAACCATCTGCCAACACTGAAGGAGCTCCGGCCATACTACCAACAACTCTGGACCTCCATCCTCACCATCATCGGCCACCGGAGAAGGAGGAAGTCTTCAAAGCCTGTAGCACAACAAGCGTCATCCCAACCCACAGAAAAACTCTTCGTTCGGGTGGCGCCTACGGTTGCCACGTCAAAAGAACCGGTTGCCGCATCAAGGGAGCCAGTCGTCGGGAAAACCATACGGGCTCAGCCCAAGGTAATTCTTTACTCACCTGCTGCCCCAGTCAGGACAGTCATCTCGGTAGTACCTCCGATCCCCAAAGCCTCAACCGCCGACTTTGCATCCACGATTGGCACTCCAGTCGGCACGGCCTCTCCAGCGGCTGCAACGCTAACGCCATTCCAAGCACACCTGGCAAAGTAGCAGCCCACCAGGCCCTCCCCTTCGGCCACGCTCACTTCCGAACAACATAAAGGCAAGGGGATAGAACTGCCGTCCACATGTACGGCTATAACCAGGTCGGGCCAGGTGTATCAGCCACAGTCGTGCCCCGTAGGAATCTTCATCTAGGGGATAGCAGGATGAACTTCAACCAATAACCGACCACTGGTTGCCGCTTCAGCAAGGCCGGCAGCCGCCTCCTCAACACCGGCCATCCAGTCGCAGTCACTCCCAGACCTGTCAATCCAGCTGCAAGGGATACGGGTTGACATCTCTCTATGGGACCTGCTCTGATCCTCTACCGAGCACCGGGAAACCCTTCTCAAAGCACTGTAGGTGGCCAAAGTGGACCAAGGTCTCGCTCCCGGGGCCATACAATGAATGGCGGCCACGGTAGCAGTCCCCTCTTTTGTCTACTTCTCAGATCTAGACCTCTCACCGGTCGGGATCGATCACAACCTATCCTTGTACATTTGGGTGCAATACAAGGACCTCTGCATCCCCATGGTAATGATCGACGACGGATCCGGGCTAAACCTGTGCCCACTACAAGTCCTGCACAAGCTGGGAATCAAAGAGCAAGACTTGCTCCCCACCGACTGGGTGATGAGAGGGTTCGACGGCACTCTGCACAAAGCCAAAGGTGAAGTCGTCCTCCCCCTCGTCATCGGACCAGCCGCCTTCAAGGTTCCTATGCACGTGGTAGACATTCCCCCAAGCTACAATCTTATCCTAGGACGCCCATTTCTCCACCAAAATTCCATTGTGCCTTCCACCCTTCATAGGATGCTTAAGTTCCTATGGAAAGGGGAGGTCATCGTCATACTAGCGGAAAATTACTACCACCCAGGACAATCTGTAGCAGCTATGGCGTCATCCGGGACACCCCACTCGACACCGGAACCGGCTACCGCCTCACCTCCAGAATTCCAGAACTCAAATGGTTATGACTATCTATCCAGACGAATGGAGCCTTGGGAGGACAACCCCCAACCAGATCAAGAGCCAAAAGACGGCCTGCTGCAACTATTCAGAGAATCTCCGGTGTGTACCAGGGACCCAACTCTTCATCGACCTCCCTCGCCAGTGCTAATCCTACAGGGAGGAACTTCGAAAATGGATGTAGCGTCCAACTGGTTTGTACAGGGAAAGGAGACGACAAGGCTTGCAGGTCATCAACATCAGAAGGCAAGCCTAATGGCTTCCGCGCGACTCACGCTGGAACCTGCTCCTTCAGCAGTAGGGCTTGGCATCCCATGCACAAGTGCGCCGGCAGCTGCGTCCTCAGCAGCCACTGACTTGGCAACCCGATCAAGTCAACCGGGACTTGCCAATCATACCAAGTCTCTCGCTCGACACAGCAAACTACCAATCCCTCGGGCACCGACCAGATGAGCCGGAAACCGTCAACCACCAATAAGGGCACCGCATCATGGAGTCAGGACAGCTAGCCAACTCAGTCTGGGCAACATCTTTCAAAATGCTGGCCAACACTCCGGGACAGAACTAGGGGCATTCTGCCCCTCCCCTCAAGCCAGTAAATAAGACCGGCCTGCAGCATTCTCTTCCGAAACTCCACTCGGTTTCCGCCTCCCATCTACCTGGTAGCCGGTTTCTCCCACTAGGGCAGAACTAGGGGCATTCTGCCCCTCACTCTCTATGGATGCTTGGCGGCCAGAACAACTGATGGGGCCCGATGACACAACACCTCGGGAAGACGAGCACGGCAAGTCCATCACCGTCCCCTTTGAAGCACTTCCGAAGTCCGTCACTACCTCGAACTGGCAGCCGGTTCACCTACCCGGCACCCAGCCAGAAAACCACGGGCACCGCTCCCGCCAAAACCATCATCCAGCACCCTTCCAGCTTGAAGGTCAACAAGCCGCTGGAGATGCTAACGGCCCCTACTTGCAAAGCCAAGAATCCGAAGAAGAAGATCCGTGGGTTCAACCACCCGAGTCTACCGGCAACAACTCCTCACACTCCTGCGTGAATTTGTGGAGGTGTTTGCATGGGATTATGAAGACATGTCCAGTTTGGATGAACGGGTAGCAGTCCATCGACTACCCCTCAAACCAGAGTCCCGACCTGAGAAACAAAAAGCTAGACGGATGAGACAGGAATGGGCCCAGAAGCTGAAGGAAGAAGTCCACAAACAGTTGAATGTTTGGTTCCTCCAGCCTGTCTTCTACCCAGAATGGGTGGCAAACATGGTACTCGTCCCAAAGAAAGATGGGCGGGTACGCATGTGCGTCAACTACCGGGACCTCAACAAAGCCAGCCCCAAGGACGACTTCCCGCTACCACACATAGACGTCTTGGTAGATGACGCCGCCAAGTACGGGGTATACTCTTTCATGGATGGATTCTCTGGATACAACCAAATCCTCTTGGCAGAAGAAGACAAAGAGAAAACTGCGTTCACAACCCCTTGGGGCGTCTTCTGTTACAGGGTAATGCCATTCGGGCTCAAAAATGCAGGTGCTACTTACCAAAGAGCCATGACCACCCTATTCCACGACATGATGCACAAAGAAGTCGAAGTCTACATCGACGACATGGTAGTGAAAGCACGCACCCATCCACAACATCTCCATCACTTAAGGAGGCTATTTGAACGCCTAAGGAAGTACAAGCTCAGATTGAACCCATCAAAATCAACCTTCGGGGCCACCACCGGGAAGCTCCTTGGCTTCGTCATCAACAAGCAGGGCATCGAGGTAGATCCCGACAAGGTAAAAGCAATTTTAGACATGCCTCCACCACAGACGGAACAACAGATACAGAGCTTGCTAGGGAGGCTACAATACATCGCGCGTTTCACCTCGCGCCTCATGCCAATCTGCGAGCCTTTCTTCAAACTATTGAAGAAAAACACCAGCTTCACATGGACCACAGAATGCCAAGTCGCCTTCGACCACATCAAACATCAGCTGTCCCAGCCGCCGGTTCTCATACCACCTCACCCTGGGCGACCACTTTTCTTGTACATGTCGGTAACGGCTTCCTGCATGGGTGCGGTATTGGGGCAACATGACGCCACCGGCAGGATCGAGCAAGCCATATACTACCTCAATAAAAAGTTTATTGAGATAGAAGAACGGTATGAGCTGATTGAAAAGTACTGTCTCTCGCTGGTCTGGACGGTGAAAAAGTTGCGACACTACCTAGTGGTCTATCCAGTTTTGTTGCTCAGCCGCCTAGATACCCTGCGCTACCTCTTCGACCAACCGGCCTTGGTAGGCAGGTGCGTAAAATGGCAAATGTTCCTTGTAGAGTTCGACATCCGGTACGTATCCCAGAAGTTCATGAAGGCTCAAGCCGTGGCCGACCAGCTAGCACACCAGCCCTTGCCAAATTACCAGCCACTAGAAGATTCCTTCCCAGACGAGCCGATCTTCACCATCGACGAGCCGAATCCAGACCAATCAGATCTGGATCAACTGGATCCTAATCAACCGAAACCCCATACCTTGTACTTCGACGGAGCAGTCAACACTAAAGGTCACGGGGTAGGGGTCGTCTTAGTGGATCCCCAAGGAAGAATGCTACCCGTAGCCAAGCAGCTTCTCTTCACATGCTCACACAATGAGGCAGAATACGAGGCTTGTATCATGGGGCTACGACTTGCGCTGGAACTCCAGGTCACACATCTGCAAGTATTCGGTGATGCCATGTTGGTAATTTCTCAAACCCTCAACAGGTGGAAAACTCGAGACCCCAAGCTCCAGCCGTACCAAGAACTCGTATTGCAATAAGCAAGTGACTTTCGGTTCATCCATTTCCAACACATCAGCCGCAAGCATAACCCATACGCAGACGCTCTAGCCGTCTTAGCCTCATGGGTAGCGGTCACTGAAGGGCAGAACATTGCCATAGAAGTCACAACACTTCACCAACCGGCCTATAGCGAAGATGTCTACTGCCTTACAGAAGTCCCCAAACAGGCCGACGCCAGACCCACAGCTATGCCTCTAGCTAGCCGCTCTCGCAACCAGCAGACTGCCGACCAACGCAGAGAACCAACTTCGATTGACGAACCAAACAACACAGATTATAGGTCGCCAGACCATAATCTGAGAAACTCACAGCAAGAGGACCGCCCATGGTATTCAGATATACAAGCCTTCTTGGAGACCGGAGAGTTCCCCCCAGAGGCCACCACCCAAGACAGGCGAACGTTGTCAAGACTGGTAGTCGGCTACGTCTTCAGCGGGAGACAACTCTACAAAAGATCCCACAACCAAACTCTCCTCTGGTGCGTAACCTCGCCCGAGGCATATATGATTATGCAGGAAATCCATAAAGGTGTCTGTGGATCCCACATGAACGGGATCCTCCTGGCGAAAAAAATCATGCTTCAAGGCTACTACTGGAGCACAATGGAAGCAGACTGCACCGCGTACGTCCGTCGCTATCACCAGTGCTAGGTACATGGAAACCTCATCCACGCACCCCCCAAGGAACTATACAACATGGCTTCTCCTTGGCCATTCTCCATGTGGGCCTTGGATG